>CM041776.1:393405220-393487024 GCA_023374045.1 Limonium bicolor | reverse complement strand
GACAACTTTAAAAAAAATTATTTTTACATGTATACAATGATACACTAAAATTATAACATAATTCATTAATTTAATATTATGATTCATTAAGTAATAAGTGGTGAATTCGATTACAAACTTCGAAACCGATAAAAAATCATTATTCTTTTTAGTATATTATTATTGTTGTATGGTGTATTTTAAACCTAACCCGCCACTACAAACCCTAAAAATGTAGCTTTCCTAGGGTGGGTTTTGTAGCAACTAACTCAACAAGTTTTTAGGGTTTGTGGTTGCGGACCCTAAACCCGCCACTACAAATCCTAAAATGTCTTTGACGTTTTTAAGCTTTCATAGGGTGGGTTTTAGGGTGTGTGGGGTTAGGGCAATCTATTTGGAAGCCGTTCTATACTTTAATTTGAGGATGTACAAATTTTTACGTGAGAATGTACATGTTAATGTGACGTTGTATATGTTCAAATGTGAGAATGTACATCTTCAATTATGAGAATGTATATGTTTAAACGAACATCTATACATGTTTGTATGACCATCTGTACAAGTTTGTATGACCATCTGTACAAGTTTTCTCCCTTATATGTACATGTTTTAATGTAAGGATGTACATATTTAATGATTCGTACATGTTTATGTGACCATCTGTATGTTTTTAATGCGAGGATGTATATATTTTTACGTGAGGATGTACATGTTTTAATGAACATTTGTACATGTTTGTATGACCATCTGTACAAGTTTTCTTTTATGTTCAGTGCATTATAACCCTTAGTAGCGTCATTTTTACTTTTTTAAAAAATAAATAAATACATTTTTTCTTCTTTTTACTTGTCAGATCAACATGTAGCTCTAACGTACCAAATCATATGTAGTCAAGATGGCTATAGTAGGTTGTAGCTCAGACATTGCAAAAGAATTGACCATACTCAATAGCTGCACAATAAAAACCTGTAAAAATACTACTCCCTCCGTCCCTTCACCAGGGGCGGACCCACATGGGGTCCAATGGGGGCCCGGACCCCATAGCATTTTTAAAAAAAAATTTAAAATTAAAACCTAGTATATGTATAATAAAATGACATATATACAAGTAGTGATAGTGTTGCAGTGGTTAAAAACTAGCAATCAAAGGTCTGGAGTTCGACTCCTCTTTGCACACACTTGGTTTCATTTTTCCACAAACCTAAGATTGTCTAACTACTCATTTCCCACATCATATTTAATACCTATACATAACCTATAATGGACCCCATAGGATTATCCTCTGGGTCCGCCCCTGCCATTCACTTTGTCCTCTTTACTATTTGAGCTTGTCGTTTGACTTCAATATTTAACATGTAAGATAATATATTTTTATAAATTTTTTTTAATAATGGAATCTTTATGTGAAAAACTATATATTGTAAATATTAAATTTTAAAAATTATTTTATTATATATTTAATATTGAAGTGGAAAAACGTGCCAAAAAGCAAATGAGACACTTATGACGGGACGAGATAGTACAAAACAGCTGAAGCACCAAATCATCTATACCAACTTAGCAAAGTACACAAACTAGCCAAACAAGTCGCTAGCACATCACACTCCAAAATCTCACACGCTATGCTCGGGTTCTCCAACTTCCCCCGTTCATGGACTCATTGCCTCGAAAGTCCACCACCTAAAAAACAAATGGCCGCTCTTCTTCTTTCTTTTTGCTTTTTAAATCTTCATGTGTTGTATTTCCACTTTTCCTTCCGTTCCTTCCTTGCTGCCTGCCTGCATGGACCCCACAGTCTTCCCCAACCAATTTTGCATTGCTGGCTTTCAGCCATCGATTTCTCCGTTTTCTCTTTTTTAATTATAGGGTTTTTCGGTCTGCTGCTCTCTGGAATCGAAGAAGAGTCACAGCTCGTTTCGCTCGCTCGTTCAACACTGATAAAAGGAACTTCCTCGCCCTCCCGGTTGCCCTTTCAACAGCCCCACCCCCCTATCCACCTCCACCTCCCCATCTCACTTATCGTATTGCTTATCTACGATTTTCTACATCATCCCACGAGCTGAAGAACCCACGGGAAGCTCGTAAGTGAGGCAAAAAGAGGAAAAGTAGGAGAAACGATAAGAGAAAGGGAGCTATAGAAAGAAAGCTTGGTCTGTGCTGATCTGCGGATCTACTTCATCTTCGACTCTCATACCTGTTGGCTTCAATTACTTTTCCATTTCTGTCTACTTGCATCTTAAACTTACCCAGTTGGGTGTCCTCTCTTCAGCTTCTCAAGGTGTGTACTCTTAACAGAATTGGAAAAGGGATTTCTTCCCTTTGGACTCCTTGGCATCGAGTAATCCTCACTATTTTTCTTAATGATTACTTCGAAATTTGAAACCGAAATTGATCCACGTTGATTCTAGCTCTTTTGTTGACTAAAAAAATTACTTGGGTTTCGCATTTTTTGAACTGTGTGATCATCTTAACTTGTTTTTCGGTTTTAGTAATCATATATGGCCATTCTTTTTATCGCACACATGGGTGTTTATTGGCCTCGGCGTGATTTTCTTAGCTACTTAATCGTTCTTGTAATTTTGGTGTTTTAATTGGCTTGGTCGTTTTCTGACTTTTCATTTTCTCCGCGGCCTTCTTTTTTTGTTCCCTTTTCTTCTGGGTACTGCAGCAGGCAAGAGAGCTGGTTAGAATTTGTGCTTCAGTGGTGACGGTCTTGGTAAAAAAATTTGATGTGGAGGAATCAAAGGATTGCTTGGTTGAGATGAGGGATGTTATCGAAGTTGTTATCAATCCTAAAGGCCTGTTGGGGCCCCTCATCAGGCCGTCGTTCTCACTCCGGTTCAGATGCAACCGGTCACCGAGAGGGGCTTCTTTGGTACAAAGACACTGGCCAGCATGTGAGTGGTGAATTCTCAATGGCTGTTGTTCAAGCTAACCAATTGCTCGAAGATCACAGTCAGTTAGAATCAGGTTGTTTAAGCTTGCTTGATTCTGGTCCCTATGGTACCTTTATAGGAATTTACGATGGACATGGTGGTCCTGAGACCTCCCGTTTCATCAATGACAATCTGTTCCAGCACATCAAGAGTGAGTATTTATCTCTCAAGAATCCAGACCTAATATCTGTTTTTGAATAACAGCTGTTAATATCTGTACTTCTTTTACCGGCTATCCTCCAAATTGGAGTATCTTTTAACCCGTATGATGCATTACTTGACAATACTTATATTTAATAAATAAAAACATTGTAGGGTTCGCAGCGGAGCATAAGTCAATGTCAGTTGAGGTGATTCGAAAAGCAGTTCAAGCTACTGAAGAAGGATTTTTCTCAGTAGTTGCGAAACAGTGGCCAATGAAGCCACAAATAGCAGCTGTTGGATCATGCTGCTTAGTTGGCGTGATATGTAATGGGACACTTTATGTGGCAAATCTTGGTGATTCACGTGCTGTTTTAGGGAGATCTGTCAGAGCAACGGGTGAGGTTCTTGCCCTCCAGCTTTCTGCTGAGCACAATGTGGCAATTGAGTCCGTGAGACAGGAGATGCATTCTATGCACCCTGATGATTCTCAGATTGTTGTTCTCAAGCACAATGTGTGGCGTGTGAAGGGTCTGATACAAGTAAATCACTGTTCCCCACTTTGATACTTCTTGTCAGCAAACTGAATGTTTCTTTTCTGTTATTCTGTCTTATGAGTCATTTCTTTCTATTGTCATTTTGAACTTTATGTGTGATTCTAAGGGATATAATTAGTTAGATGTAGTGATGCTCCAGATGTTAAAGCTAACTCTTAGAACTGATTGTTATTCTTGTACATTTGACCATTCATATTATGAAGTATTTTTATCGATCTCTTGCTCTTAATTCTGTCTCCTTGGTAGAGACTGTTTCTGTCCCTTGGTTTAATGAGTTGATCTGATGATCTCTTTCTTCCTAGTGAAAACAAGTGAACATCTATACTGACAGCTATTTTACTTTATGTTGATGAACTATGTCTCTTGTAACCTGTGTGGTTGTATAAATTGCACCTGCATGGAGAAGAAAAATAAGGCTGAATGTATCATTGGAGAGTGCTAAAACGTTGTGACATGGTCTATCTCTTCCAATTAATACATGCCAAAAGGAACCAAGGAGCCTTGTGGCCTGATTTATTGCTTGATCTAACAGTGGCTGGATTTTGCTCAAATCCTTGATTTTAAAGTAGTTTCAGCATAGAAGGCATTATACTACCGAATTTACTAATTTTCCTCTTGAACATTAAAATTCCTTTTCGTACCTATTTTCCTGTATGTTAATGTCCTCTGTCAAGTTCTGCTAGTTGTGGAGTGTTTGAATTTAGATCCCAATCACAAGCCCAACCCTACTATGCTCAATTAATATCTAGGTGGAGTTGCACTGCTTGTTTGTTTAGTCACGGAAAATTAGGAATTTAAGAAGTTTTTCTTTTCGTTGAACTGAAATTGAGAGTTTATCAAAATGCTGTTTAATAACAGTAAAGGTGCCAAAACCTGACTCCTGATTATCTTCAGTTCATTATCATAATGGGGGTGATTGTATACTCCCTCTCCACCACCAGTCATCAACATTACTCACCACTGCAATTTATCTTCACTCTAAAAGGATAATCTGTCACCCATCATTAGGCATCTGTGTTCAGTTGCTCCCACACAGACCCTAGGGTTGACTGTTTGCTGGACTAACTTAATCCTTCTTGGCAACAGCGTTATTAACTTCTTTTGTTTTAGCAATGGTGATAGGTCATATCGACTTATTTGATAAAAGCTATTGGTTGTTCCAGCTGTTTTACAATAACTTCATTGACCTGGATATGCTCGAATAAGTGCAGGTGTCTAGATCTATTGGTGATATATATTTGAAAAAGACGGAGTACAACAGGGAGCCTCTCTACTCTAAGTTCCGTCTTCGTGAACCATTCAGAAGACCAATACTAAGCTCTGAACCATCGGTCTCTGTCCATGAGATTGAACCAGAGGATAAGTTCCTTATATTTGCTTCGGATGGGCTCTGGGAGCATCTCACCAATCAGAAGCCGTAGATATAGTTCAGAATAGCTCTCGCAATGTAAGGCTCTTCAACAATCCCCTCTTTTTTATATGAAAATGAAGTTTTTCATTCCAAGTACAAAAGAAAAGTAGTGAATGCTGAGGGTAAATGCTGCTCAACAGTGTGATTACTAGGTCATGAAATGTGGTATCCTGTGAGTGTCGAGGTGTATCAAAATGATTAATCTCTATTGTTTATATATATAGGGAAGTGCAAAGAGGCTGATTAAGACAGCCCTACAAGAAGCGGCAAAGAAGAGGGAGATGAGGTACGCAGACCTCAAGAAGATAGAACGTGGGTCCGCCGCCACTTCCACGATGACATCTCCGTGATTGTGGTGTTCATGGACTCAAACCTTGTGAGCCGAGCCAGCTCAATAACAACACGGGGCCCTTCCATCTCCTTAAGAGGAGGAGGCGTTCATCCCCTCAAAGACACTAGCCCCTTTTGCTACACCGACGGAAGCTACCATTATTAGCTGCCACTGATTTCAGGAGCATTAAGGAGGAAGGAGAGGAAAGCAAGATGCAGTTATTGACGCTGCTGCTGTTTATTGGTTGTGTACTTACTACTACTCAAAAACCCTATCTTATGACTCTTCGCCTAGTCTGTCCATCAGTCAATATAGTTATAACAGTTTGCTCTTCTCTTCTACTTCTTGATAAGATAGGTGTTTAGAGTATTATTCTCAGACTGAGTTTGTGGGGTTGAGTCATTTTTGGTTTTAAATTCTTTAGTGTATATGTGTGATGACAGTTCTTTTAACCGTGTGGGGAATAGTTATGATATGCCCTCTAAGCAGCGAGGGAGGGAAGGGAAAGGATATCAAGAATGAGGAGAATAACATTTCAGGCATCTCTCGTCAGCATCTTCTTCGTCCTTTGATGTTTGACCGTTATGTAAAGAAAGCATATATTCTATCCTGAAGGGGGTTTAAGACCCTTTTTCCTTTTCTGCAACCTTTGTAATAGAATATTATGCCACTGGTTGGTATTTAGGTCATGCTCTGGAATCATATCTCTGCTGCAAAGGTCTTATTAGATCTGGTCGAATGGTGTGTATTTTTGTAGCATTTTGTATGTGAGTTAATATGCTTTCTGCAGCAGACGAATATTCACTTTTGCACTCGTGTAATCCCACTCACTCATTATTTTAGACACTATTCCATCTGCCTGCTTTCCCACTCAGCCTTCTGAAAGTTGCGCAATTTCCCATATGGAGAATTCAGTGTTTGCTGCTCACTTGGATTTCAATGTTCTGCATGCAGACACAAACATACAGGTAAGGGGTGAAATAAGAAGATCGCTCATTTTTCTTCCTTAGCTGTATATTTGTTAATATTTTTAAGATTAGTTATATTTTTTTATCAATATTTCCTTAAATTTGAACTCTATACTATTTGGTATGAGCTAAACGTTTCATATAAGGTAAAGCTTATTAGTAGTTACTTTATGAGAGTCATTTCTCTCAACTAGCTGAATGCATGACGCCTCTATAATGTGGGTGGGTAACAGGGTAGGGTTACCACATCGGAATTACACATCCATCGTGGTTGGTTTCCATTTTTTTACATCTGACAATTTTATATTTTTTATTTAATTTAACAGATGTTTTATTGTTGTCAAGTTGATGAAATTTTTCAGGGATGATGTTAAACTATTATATTTTGGTTGACATGAAATCTAAAGTTTTTTATGCATAATGTGATCTGTGGAACCTAATAAAACATGTGACATGTAAGATCCACTTTAAATTTAACATTTAATCAAAATATATCACTTTAACATTATTTATGTAAAGTTTTATCAATTTTGGATAACATTTAAGCATCTACTAAATTGAATGAATAAGATGTGTAAATTCATCAAACGGGTTTCCCTATTTATAATCATGAGTGAGCTGGATGGGTGAGAGCAATATGTGGTCCATTCAATTTGATGTCCCTTTCATTCGGGTCATCCCGTTATAGGCCTCATTCATCGCCGTCCCGGTAATGTGATTAAAAGTTGATCCTGTTAACTTTTTGTAAAAGTACTACTATCTTAAACCAGATTTGTATGGAATCTGATTTCAGTATATAATCTAGATATTCTGAACAGTTAAATAATCAGGGTTTTGTCATATGACAAATATAAATTGTGTTCTTAGAGCAACCATATAAAAATGTAGGGGTTTTTTTTTTCACATTTTCTTAAGTGTTATGTAACTAAAAATTATTTTAATGATAAGAAACTGTATTGTTCTATACATCACTAGTTCTAACTTCTTTCTTCCACAAGGAACTAGTAGAAAGTTGTGAAGTTATGGGAAGTGATATGTGTCAGTTGAACAAGTTCAACCAATGATAGAAGATCCTTAACTATGAACCCATGAAAAAAAACAAGATAAAATCCACTATGCGGTGATTTTTTTTTTTTCCTAACTGACGGGTGAAATTAATCTTGTTGGAGATGTCCTTGTTAGAAATGAATTTCAAAGTTTGTGGTAACATTACATAAACAACTTTTGTATGTTAGGACGTAGGTTATAGCTATATCCTGGTTTGGGAACAACTATTTTGATCAACAATCTAGTTATCTACTTGTGTGAAGCAACAACCCTAGTTATATATGTTGTTTGGAAGTAGTTTTATCACACTTGTTACTTCTCAAGTAACTTATTTTCTATGTTACATATATTAACTACCATATTCCGTTTTTTATGTAACTTGAACTTATGAGCTCTACAACATAACCCAGCATTAGTCTAATTACTTTTGTATTCTTTCGTTGCGACGCAAACCTCATGTTCATTGGACAACAACCATCTACTTTTGGCAAAACATATCAATGCTAGCCACTCTGTCGCCCGGTTATCAAAAAAAAAACTTGTAACTATATACACTGCTAGGAGATGGTACACACCTAACATGCACGCTCGATGGCCGTAAATTCTTAATCACCTAGATAAGACACTACTATACAACTGATAGTAGCTAGCCAAGCCAACAGGTGCTAGACTAGGCAAAGTGACCGTTTTTGTCATGGGAAAACACTGCCGGTACCATATTCCTTTTATATAGAGGCTACTGTGTTGCTAATAATTTCAAAACAATCAATGATAATCATTGGAAAATCACAATCAAATGTGTCAATGATGTTGTTCATTGACCGATCCCTATGCTAGTAAGTGCATAATAGGTTTGGTCATCATGATATTAATAGTAAGTATGAATTGATATCCCGTTAATGTACGGGTTCGGTCAATCTCTGAATTCTAATTAAACAACAACAAGATAGATGAATTTTGACCAGACCGTTTCATAGACCTCATCTCTGTTCTCTGTATTATTACTCCTACTTATATCTTCCTTCCCGTTGAACCCCTCCCCCCGAATTTCTAAAGTTTCACTTGCATATTCAAGCATGCCATTAATTAAACCACAACAGGCAACCCAGACTGCACGTAACGTACAGTCGATTTGTTCGTAGAATTATGCATAAAACACTTTAGGAAACGTTACACCCACCATCAGTAAATACGTGTCGTTACGAATCCATCAATCGTTAGCTTGAATAATACTACTACGTTTCACTCCATTTTTACATTGACTGGCCTCAAAACTTATATAAAAAGCACTCACTGCACCCATATAAAAAAGGAACATTTTCTTTCTTCCCTCAAAACCAAAACACTAGTTGGACTTGGCTAGAGTAGAGAGATGTCCCTAATCTATAGAAAGAAGAAAGAAGAAGATGATTGAGCGACCGTCGACACCACAGGAGGGGAGGGCTGGCTCACTTTTTTCCATCTCTGCTCTATCACACTAGTCCTGTCACTTTCATTTTTCCCCTCACCTTTTATTTTACCCCAGCAAGCACTTCCCTTTTGCCTATCCTGACTGACCCCTACCAGTTGCTAGCACAAATCATTTGTTTCCATTTACCCTCTCCCCCAAACTTTATTTTATCCTTGTTTGTTTCTCACCTCTCAAAACTAACACTCAATTCCTTCCCCACTACTATACACTCACTACTAGTACGATGGCTGGCAGAAATGCTATTAGATAGGACTGGGCACCACTGTATACTCTCATTCATCACCGCAATCTGATCTCCTCTCCCTAAAATCCTCATCAATCCTTCTCGGGATCATCACAACACATTCCCTTCCTCAACCTTTTCGGTACATCCTCAACTGAAACAGAGGTCACCTCACCGGCCGAGAGTTTCCAATTATAAGGTACTGCCTGTGACGTCGAGGATCCGACGACCATGGGGTGCACAATGTCCAAGAAGGAGTTGTTGGTGGGATTAACCACTAGCAGCAGCGGCGGCGGCGGACCACCCAAGAACGACGTTGTCTCACTCTGCGCCCAGAGAAAACGTCTACTCAAATCAGCTGTGGGAAGAAGGAAGAACTTCGCCGACGCGCATTGCAAGTACATTCGTTCCCTCCATTCTGTATCATCCGCCGTAAGTCTGTTTGTATCAACATTCTCCCCTCTTCCATTGACTCCAGAACTCCGTCTGCCTTCATCATCATCCCTCGCTAACACAAACAACAAAATTACATACGAGAAACGTGAGGATTCGGTGGGTGTTAATTACTCATCCGGTACTTGGTCGGTTAATTCTGGGTCGTCAGATGTTGAGATAGGAGATAACGATGAGGACAGGGAGGGAGAAGAAAACGAAGGACAAGTGTGTGAATTCTTCTACGGAGATAATAATAATAATAATAATGACCGTCCCCGCCCACCTACACCCCCACCAATGCCGTCTCCACAGCGGGGTTTTGGATGGGATTTCTTCAGCTTGCTGGATCATGACCCGACGACAATTTTTGATGTCAATGTTAATGCTGTTGATGAAGGGGTGATTGAAGATCAGAGACGAAATTGAAGAGGAAGACTGTTACAAGTGGAAAGAAGGGGAAATGGTGGTGATGTCGGTAGTGATGACAAGAATGAAGATGTGATGAAGAAGGGAAATAATTCATTGGAGTTGATTACTGCGTTGAAGGATCTAGAGAAGCACTTTACAAGGGCTTGTGAGTCGGGACTTGATGTTTCCAGGATGTTGGAAGTCAATACAACGCATCATTTACTACCGACTGTCATGGAACACCAAACTGAAGGTAAATAAATTGGTTAAACTTAAACCAGAGGTTTTGAATTTACATCTGACATTGCTAATATAATATTGTTGTTCAGAAAATCAGAGCACATATGTGGCTACACCATTGACTCCCGTATGGCTTCGATCTCCTTCATCTCAATCATCATCGTGTAAAAGTTTGATCTCCTCCAGCTCATTCAAGACTAGTACTAGCTCTTCAGCATGGACGGATTGCAAGAGTGATATGTTTGATGGGTGTGGAATTATGGAATCTGGAAGTCACTCTTTCACTCTTGGGAGACTCTACGCTTGGGAAAAGAAACTCTATGAAGAAGTTAAGGTAAACAATTAATTACTACTATATTTTTTTAGAAGAATTGAGATCAAAAACTATATATTTATCCGTGCATCAGATGCTTGACCAAATCAAGCAGATTCAGGATCGAAGCAACCAGATTCCTAGGGTTTAATTACTACTATATATTGCTGCTGCATTATCAATACTGCTGTGCTGTGATCATCTGTCTTTCGTATCTGATTCTCGAAATTTAATATGAAGGCTGGAGAGCAAGCCAGGAAATCGTACCAGCAGAAATGCTCAAGTTTAAGAAAACAGAAGCAACAACATGGTAGTAGAAATGCTAGTAATTATGATTCAAAATCGTCGACTACTGATCATACTGAGCTAGCAGAGCTATACAACAAGATTCTGGTAGTCAGCAAAAGTTCTGAAACAATATCAAACCAAATCAATAAAATGCGAGACGAGGAATTGGAACCTCAACTCCTGGAACTTATGCACGGGTAGGGTAATACTCCTATGATATTGTACAAGTACAAAACTTTAAGTCCCCCTTAATAAAAACCGTAATCCCTTCATACAATCTTTGTGCAGACTATTGCGCACTTGGAAGGCAATGCTGGAATCCCACAAAACCCAGAACAAGATCATCTCCAAAGTCAATTCATTCACTTCCTCTGATGATGATCTCACCGACTCACAACGCAAAGCCACACTGCATCTCGAATCAGAGCTCAAGAACTGGCTCACTTCCTTTACCGACTACATCTCCGCGCAGAGATCCTACGTCAAGTGCCTCTACAGCTACTTATCCAAACTCATCGACCCAACAACAACTGACAACTACCACCACAACCTCCAACCCAAGCAGGAATTTTCATCATCACCGCTGATACAGACCATCACCCATAACTGCAGCAACGGACCAGCTCTCCTATTAGCATGTCAGAGATGGTACGATTCGGTCGAGAGACTACCGGACAAACCAGTGAAATTCTCGATGAAAAGATTGGTGAATGACCTGCACGAAACATGGGTACAGATGGGTGAGGAACAGGACATGAAGAAGAGAGTGGAGAACCTTGCGAGAGAAGTGGAGAAGAGAACAACAGCATCAGTACTAAGCAAGGAAGTGAATAGTATTAAAAGTGGAGGTATTGTGATGATACCCAAGTCAGCAAGGGGATGGATTAGTGGGATGAATATTGTAAAGCACCACCATCGAGGTGAGGATCTTAGTATTGCGGTGGAGGTGATGAGGGAAAAGCTTGAGTTGGAGAAGGAGAGACATAAGATGAGTTTGGAGAGGACCAAGGCGGTTACTCTTAACGTGTTTACCATTGGATTCAGCTCTGTGTGTGTTATGGTTGAGTTCTCTAGGGAGAGCGTGAAGTTGTACGATGAACTTGTGGGGTTTTGTGATGAGAATGGGAATCAGTGAGGTGGTGGATTAATGCTGTGAGCAATGAAGGTGATGTGCAGGTTTAAAATAGAGCTTACTATGTTGGGTTGTTAATTCAGTTTGCAATGGACAGGTATTTAGTGACTGGGATTTGGATTCATTATATTATATACATGAAATTCCAAAAGTTGCAGAGATGTCACAGAAACTGTGTGCTCTGTGCCTTTTATATTGACAGCTAATATCGAACTAGATTAGTTTCAAAAAAAAAAAAAAAATCGAACTAGATTACAAACCTTACTTATACATCCCACCAATCAAGCATGTTGAAGACACAAAGCAATCAGGGCGGATCCAACAGTCCTAGACCGCATAACTTTGTTAATAAAAAAGGGAGAAAACAGTCTAGTGATACAGACCTGTTAGTGCGTACATGAGATCACAAGATCAAGTTTTGTATTAATCCTGGGAAAAAAAAAAACTAATTCGCCCAGCTAAGGCCCAGCCCATCAACTCTCATGTTTGGGTATTTAAAAAACGAACCCAATCGGTAAACATTACTAATCTCATCTTTTAGGGCATTTTAAACAAAACAAATACTTCTTTATAGAAAATAATACTCCCTCCGTCCTGAATTGACTGTCCTGTTTGCTTTATGGCACGTTTTTCCACTTCAATATTAAGCATATAAGATAAAATAATTTTATAAAACTAAATATTGTAACATATAGTTTATCATGTAAGGAATCATATGCAAAACTTAAATTTTCAAAATTAATTTATCTTATAGGTTAAAAAGTGAAGTCAAACGACATGTCCAAATAGTAAAAGACGGTCAATTCAGGACGGAGGGAGTAAGTCTGAGCAGTAAATTTTGAATAGAAGGAGCCACATTAGAGGTTGAGGTATGAAAACCGGAACCGATGAAACCGAAACCAGAAATCTGGTTAACTGAAGTGGTTTGTCGGTTCGGTTAATTAAAATGTTTAGTTACCTAGTTCTAATTCTAGTTATTGAGTTCACTGAATCCAATTAACCGATACAACTATTTAAGCTTTCAATTTTTTTTTAACTTTTTAAAGTATGAGTATAAAACTATATGGAATTCACCAAAAATAAGACACAATTACTTAGTTAATTATTAGAATTATACAAGAACAAAAAAGTCTCACCAAACCGATGATTAATGGGTTTCAAGCAGCACCAAAATTGGTAAAATTGTATGTTCACTAATTATAAGAAAAAAAATTCACATCATTCCGGTTAATCGTAAACCCGGTAAAACCACATGAAACCGACGGTTAACCGCTTCTAAATGAACCGATTACAGTTATAAAATTCGACTAACCGTCAATGCAGTGAACCATTTATGAACACCCCTAGGTGGAGGGGTGTGGAACACAAAGCGCGAGACAGAGACAGACACATCAGATGAGGTAAAGGAATTAATCTGATTTGATCCCAACCCTACCGTAGTCCCTTTTTGCCCCTATTTTCCCAAACTTCAACATTTTCCTTCTTTTAGTCTTTGCGCCTCTCTTTTTCATTCTCTTCTTGTGTTGTCTGCGCCTTGAAAAGATTGAACAGTGGAATAAATTAGCTAGCACGGGTAATATACTGAATGTATATTTTGTTTCTGCGATTATTAAAATTGAAGTTATTGATTTCTTTTGTCGCACCGGCTGAAGCAAACATAAGCATAAGATATTGACCTTATATTCTTCTCTCTTATGATTATACAAATATAAGTTTTTTTATGTAACACCCCCATTTCTTAACCTAAGTACTAGTCATAATTCATTCATTAAACAGTGGAAGTCATAAAACTCTTGGTGTTACTACCACACTCTCCCACGAGTGTTAAGGCTATTTGGGAAAACATATGCTTATTCAGATTAAGGAATACTAAAGACTTTAAAACTTTGTGAAATATCGGTGTGGCCTTTGCTTAAGTATTTACATTCCAAATAACAGCTTTTCAAAACCTGTTTTGAATATGAACTAGGGGATCTGCACTAGGATTCTAATTAACTAGAGATCAAGGTGAGTAACATACTATCGACGAATATCCCTAAGAAGATCTAAAAAGAGGAATCAATACTTATACATTTAAAATCCAAAAACAACAGTAGTACAAGTAGCAAATTCCCCCGGGACCCACGCTCTCAATATTATTCAATATCTATGAGAAAGCATTCAAACACAAAACATACAAGCATAAGCTTAAGTAAAAACTGACAACCCAAGCCCAAATCAAGGCTTAAAAGTAAAGCAAGACATAATTCCAATCATTCTTTCATTTTCTCACTTATTTATCTTCCTTTTTTTTTATCCTCACACTTTCACAAGGAACGTGTCATCAGGACTTGATCCTCTCTTCTTAGACATTCCACCTTAAATAGATCCTTAAGTATGCACACCCCCTATGATACCTTTAATCATAGAGTAGATAGAAGACTATACCGCTCACTTTCACATGAAGGTGTCATCGAGACTCGATCCCAAACATAAATAACCTCACACCTTCACAAGGAAGGTGTCATCGGACTAGATCGTAAGCACTTCTTCTCATGACTCAACTTATCAAGATTGTAACACCCCACACTGGCCTAGGAGTTAGGGATGTTACACGCCACGTATTACTTCTTAATAACACAAGGCTCTAATGATCGAACGCAAACAACAAAATAAAGGCCCAAAACAGAATACTTATATAAAAGTATAGTCAAAGTGATGTTGAAACATCCCAAAAGTTAATACAAAACCCACAAGCGAAACAAAAGCGGAAGCTAACTTCAGAGGCCCAAAGGCTACAAGTCAAAGTACAAATGTCTTAGAGAACTGAACAAAACAATAACTAAACTCCAGATGCTGAACATAGTGATCCTCGCTGATCAATCTGCAATGTTAGAATAAGTAGGGGAATGAGTACACAACTATGCCCAGTGATGACTAACTTCATCAACCAGCATGCTCAAAACATTTTAAGAATATTATCAAATCAGAAATCAGAAGAATCCATAACCATGTCAGAAAACAGAAGCAGAAGTCCATTCATAAAAGGGACTAAACAGAGTTAGAAACGGACAGAATCAGAAAACAGAAAGGGACACTAGTTGATCACAGCATACAGACAGAACGGGAACAACCCGTGAACAGAACGAGGAAACCTCACTCGTAAACAGAACAGGTGGAACACCTGTGAACAGAACGGGGAACATCACCCGTGAAGCAGAAGGATATCCTACATAGCGCGCTACGAGACAGCTAAACCAGCCATCCAAAGGTTCAGATACAGAGATAACTAGGTCCCAAAACAGAGACTTAAATGTAAATAAGCACATGTGCACCATTGCACCCGAAAACACATAGAAAGCTGAGAAATCAGAAGAGGAATCCAACCCCGCAAACAGAAGTCATAGAATTCAGAAGCTTGTTGAAGGCTTTCAAATCAGAGAACACATAATCATGTGCTCAAACATATATAACACAGATAGTATTTGAAAAGAGGAATCCAACGCCACAAACGGCACTCAAAATGGAGCTCAAACGAGCGAGTTAAGGCGAAAATAGTGTGTTGTCCGAACTTGTCTCCAAACTTCAAAGTTCAGACGCAAGTCGAATTAAAACAGGTCGAGAAATTCACAGTGTCCAAACTTCAATGTTCGGACTGAAGTTCGGACAGTTTCCAAAAAAAACCCGTGGTGAAGTCCAACGTCGAAGTTCGGTTTATTCAGAAAACAGAGGGTGTCCGAACTTCAAAGTTCGGACTGAAGTTCGGACAACCCGAAAAATGCAATTTCCAGAACTGAACAGAAACACCAAAACAGATCCAAATCGACATACGCTTTCAGAAAACAACCTTGGGGGTTTAATCCATTGAAAAGGCATTAAATCAGACATAAATCGCACACAACACGAAGTCAATTCATCGAGTTAAATTGCAAAACCAAACTCCCCAAGGCTGAACACACAAGCCGAATCCGAGAGCCACCTACCTCGTTACAGCAGAAACTCCTCAATTAGATGCAGAACGATCCGAAATACAGACACAGCAGCAGCAGCAGCGCAGTCCAATGACGCAACCCCAATCACGCTGAACAAACATATTCGCAGAAACAACCCGAACTCAGAACGTAGAACCCCCAATTCGTAAAAACAAAACTGTCCAACAACGGAATACAACGCATACCTGAAACCGACTGACACAAACGCAACAGCAGTCCACAGTAGAGGAGAGATCGACAGAGACAACGGTGGATTACTGCTTCCCTAATCAGATTGGAGGAGAGAGTTAGGGATTGGAGAAGTTCTCCAAACTGAATTGCATAATTAACGAGCGATACACAAACTTGACTGCAAAAGGGAATAGCAAGACGACGGAAGAATTCGCAGTAGCACTCGAGTCTCCAATAAGCAGATGTTGGTAGATTAGTGATGTAGAAGAGAGCGTTGAGAGAGAGAAGGAAGAAGAACGTCTCGAGGGTGAGCGACTGATCGTGAATGAACGTGGTGATCAGAATTGCAAAATTGAGAATTATTAATATCACCCAAATATTAATAATAATCCCTTACCAAAAATTTGAAACGAAAAGGACCACCTCGCCCTTGTCTTTAATCAAAAGGACTTCCACGTCCTGAATCCAGAATGAAACAACTTAAAATAAGTTGTGACGAAATAAAATTGTAACAGAATCTTGGGTTATAACAAAGATTCACTTCATCAATTACATCATTAGGAACCACTAAGGTCTCAAGTTGGCCACCATCAAGAGTGCACCAAATCTATGATACACTTACAAGTTTTCACACATTATGGTCCTTACGGCCAATACCAAGTCATAGATTAGCTCTCTTACCTTTCATCGTTGACCATTCAAGAATCCAACGGACACCTTCACATTCTCTTGACCAAAAGAGGTGATTCAATATCTTGCTTCACTAATAGGTCTCATGAATAAGTTATAACATACATCCCCTCATGACACACTCATAGATAGACTTAAGTTTACCTTTTTGGTGGACCTATCTTGGGTCCAAGCTCTTGTCCTTTAGCTCAAGCCCTAGTGTTGCCCCCGGCTTCCACGAGATTCACATAACAATCAAACAGCAGCACACAATCAATAACCACTCAACATTGCTCAAAGATAATGCAAGAATGTATACTTCTCTTCCACCCACAACCACCTTAGGCCTTAAACTCATTCTAGACCTTTCTATACGCTTCTTTAATGTCCTCATGCTTGAAAAACCTCGATAATAGCTTCAAGAACAGAAAACCCCAATTTTAGAGTTCATTCTCGACCATAAAAGGCCATGGGAAGAACTCAAAATTCTACTTCCACCAAAATCAACAGTGAGTGGTTCAAAATCCAAGTTTTAACATAATATTAAGCTTTAATGAAAGACTTAAGTCTAAAAACGAGTTTAGGAGTGTGAAATCAACAAATCCCATATCAGTTGTGAATTGTAACAATGGTGGAGAAAAAGATGGAGCTCTCCGCTCAACTCAAAGCTTCAAGAAGGAGGAAATTGTCTTTAGTTGCCAACGACCACTAATAATCAATCTAAGGTTAAGATTTGGAGTAAGGGGAGGAAGAACTATCAAACGACTTGACTCAAGTCAGACTTAACCAATCCGACTGAACTAGTCCGGATAAATTACTCTAGAATGCATGTATTTATTAGGTAACTACTCTTTAAACTTCTTTTTCAGCACTTACATGAGGTTTAACTCACTAATACAAGCCTTATTAATCGGGATATTTCATTCTATTTCTTCTATCGCACCTGAAGGCTGAAGCAAACGATAAGTAGTAGCTATTGAGCTTATATTCTTCTCTTTGTAGATTATGAACATATAAGTTCATGAATCAGTGGGGAATCAAGTATGTAACTATGTTAGTGAAGCCTTGAGTGAGATGTACAAGTGGTATATACAGGGCCAAGTTGAAAAGGTTGATTCCAATGTGGGCATCAAAGTACATTCACATGCACCTCCAAGCACCTTCTCCTAGACTAAGAGACATATGAAGTTCTAATCGTTGATCATTACTGATGGAAACTTGATTGATTTGGAGAAGTACTTGAAAGAAGATCCTTGCAAAGGGGATGATTTCTTAGGATGGTGGAAGGTCAACGCGGGACACTTCACAATTCTAAGCGAGATGACTTGTAGCATGCTACTTGTCCTTGTTTCCACCATGACATCAGAATCTGCATTCAATACCAAAGGGAGGATCAGAATGATTTTAGGAGCTCTCTAAGTTCAAAGATAGCGGAACAACTCATATGTGTCAATGCTCATTAAGAAAGATTCCCTCAACTGAGGTAGAAGCGATGAAGCAGTCATTGAACTAGAGAAATGTATCCTTAATACATTGAAGAATTTAATATATATATAAACTAAGCAGATGCATTCATGATGTATTCCTTTTCTTAACAGATATGCCTTATATGCATTATATGAATTATATTTTGACATTATGTCTTCTTTTCAAGGGATGACCAAGTGCTCAATCAACTTAACAATCTTAAATGATGAAATAAAGTGTTAAATTCTTGGTAAGGTTAGCACACTACTGCTCACACCGACATACTGTTAGAAAAGCTTTCTTCATTGCTCTCTTTTATTTTTTACTTGCCATTAAAGTGTTTAGGAGCGAGGTTTATCATCTCCTGAACTTTATGATTGTGAGTTCGCTGGTTTATGATACACTCTCTTTTATTTTGCACGCTAATTATTTCGATCCACTTAGGTGGAATTGATCAACTTCTATCTTTTGTAATAGGGAAAATTCATAGTATACTCCAAAAAATTCATAATTCGCTATGTACCCTGATTTCAAAACTCATTCTTCATATGCCCCAAAAAAGTTTTGAAATTCAAAAGGTATCCCTATTTGTGAAATGACGTTGAATAACGCCTATTTTACCTCTGATATTGCACGTCATGTTTCAGGTTTATAATACGTCATTTTTTATAGGGGGAAATTTATGAAATTTTCAAATTTAAAATAAAATACTACATAAATATAAATAATAACAAATAATAATAATAATAATAATTTTTAGAAAAATTAGGTATATAAAATTGAAATAAATTAGCAATTCTTAAATATTAAAAATAAAAACACTTTAAACAAATTAGTTTTTTCTTATATTGGATTAGTTTTGCTTATAAATTGACATATTTATGCTTATTATATGATATGTAATCATTATCTAACCATAACTACATGTATTTTAATTGAGAAGAAGATTGATAAATACAATGACAAGAAAAATAATTTATCTGTTTAAAGTTTTGTGTATGTTTAAAACATTGTGAATTTCAAAACTTTTTAGGGGCATATGGAGAACAAGTTTTAAAATCAGGGTACATAGCAAATTATAAACTTTTAGGGGTATATTGTGAATTAACCCTTAATAATATGATTTAAGATCCTTTTTGTTATTGTTGTCTATCATAGTATTAGTATGCATATGTGACAAAATCAACAAGGAAAACATGTATGCTACTGTCATAGTCTCGAAAAATCACTGTAAATCATAGCTTGTCCACATCTTTCTACATATACATACAAAATTAGTGGCCTTTTTTTATTCTTCTTGTTGAAAGCGGCATAATCATTTCGATTTTCTCTTTTCTTTTCTTACTTTATGCAATTCTCTTTGTTGTCTTCTTGCTTAGCAATACTTGTCTTTGGTGAGGCACCGTGCTGGTCATAAGGAGGATGGTTCAGGCAAGGATTGAGAGAGACAATTCTAAAGCGGCCGAAGGACATTTTTTGTATCCCTATATATAAGATAAGTAGAAAAACCCTTACAGGCTTAGAATTTTTGTGTTGAACTTTTTTTTCTGCTATTCAGTTTTTGGTTTTTTATCAAATTTTGGTTGACGAAAAATCAAACAAGAATTTTGGTTTTTTGTCTAAATCTTATTTAGCTTAAAACCAAATCAAGGAAAATTTGGATTTAAGTTTGGATATTCGATTATACATAGAAAAATTGGAGTTTGAAATATTTTGGATAACAAATAATTCGGTTATGGTAAATTTTTGGATAATTCAGTTTAAATCCAATTATCCAAATCCATTTTAAATTTTAGATTTTCGATAATCGAAAATGATTTTGGTTGCCTACAACCAGAGCTAGCTATCTCTAGCTACATTTACTGTAGACCTAACAATGCAAACATGTACATTACGTAAGAAAAAGCTGTAAAATGAACTATCTATGGAAAGTATAATTTTCATGTGTATTTCTATTGTACACGGAATATACCGGTTTGAATGTCCACATTTATAGTTTTGTATGTCCACATATATAATTAATGTAGCCAAAGATAACTACATGTGGGTGTAGCCAAGACTTGTTGAATCGAATTTCCAAATGCTCATCCTTATTAATTGACATCTCTTGTGTGATCTTTATAGAAGATTTTATGTTGCCTTACATGATAAATTTCCATTGGAAGTTTGAGTAAAAAAAAGCTAATTTGGGATTAACTTTGTAAAATTGAAAGTTGTAAATTTTGATGTCAAATTTCACAATTTAATTGTTTTTATATGGTTAGTCAAATTTTAGCCCAAATATGTAATTACAATAAGTGGTTCACACTTAATTGAACCCAACATAGATAAGTGAAAGTGAAGGGCATATATATTATTTTATCGCGTGCATAACATAAGTAATTCACAGTTTTATAGCAAAAACTAATGTTACTTCTTTCCTTATGAAATTAAAGTATTATTGGGATCTCCTTCAAAAATTATATGTCAACATATTTTTGTTAGTAGCCAATAAGAAGCATATGTATGGTGTGTATTTTCTTAAGGTTGACCTTTAACTTTAAAATTATATTTTTATCTGATTCCATTTAAATTCACTAAAATTTTATTTATGCTAATTATCTTTATTTTACACAACTTTGAAATGGAGAATATTTCTAGAGATCATATGGTTCATCACACAAAAGCCCTTAAATCATGAAAAGTTTGATGGCATTGAAGTGCTCCTCAAATTTTGACATAGTGATTCCAAATCGTGTGACAACCACTTGAATGGAAAACAATTACTTTCTTCTGAAGTTGGTATCTTTCTTTGCCCCTCAACCTTGTTGATAGCCAATGATGTTTTACCACCCAAAATACGCGGGGATCAAGTTACAAGATGCATCAAATTGAATAATCATGATGATGCTGCATGGTTTTGATGTAGTTGGTGTTGTCTTAGGTGTGGATGCAACTTCCTTAAACAATGAGACGTGTTTCTAGCATAACAATAAACAATAAAAGAAGAGGCTATTTGTTTGGGTGAATGTGAAATTGATTTAGAGTTAGAATCAAGAATTCAAGCTTAATAGGCTAGTGATACTCATCAAATTTTTATCGTTACTGATGATATTGCAACAAAAAAATTGGATTAAAATGAACGATAAAAGGCTCATGAACTCCTTCATGTATTGGAATCATTTCGATTTTATTCATGCTGCATTTGATGAACAAGGTGGTAGCAGCCATTGATGAATTGAATATGACTTTGCATGTAAGAGAACAATATAATTGTTATTGGCATGTTTTTACTTCCTGCAACGAGGAGTCAATTACAAGCCATGAGATATAATGGTTGGGAAGATCTCATTTGAACAGTACTTTCATACACAATTGATATGAATGTTATACATTATCACGGGGAATCCAAATTGAGACATGGAGTTCTGATGAGCGTTATTACTTTGTTAGTATTATACGAATTTGTTGATATGCACATTCAAGAGCTTTGCTATCGTTTTAGTGAGTGAATACATAGTTGCTACTTGGTTTGACAAGACAAAATAGTTGGCCATAACATGTTTTTCGTAAACAGTTGGCCATAACATGTTATTTCTAGATAATTTTGATAGTAAAGCAATATCTTTGTGCTAACTCATTAGCTTGATCATTTTATTGCAACTAGGCATCACGATCCAAGGTTTACTCAAATAAATTAGTGTCTTGCAAGGTAGTTGGTTGAAGCAAAATATCTTTAACTTTTATCAAGTTTTCTTGTTGTTGAGTTTTGTATTAACTCTACTAGTAGCTATGTGAAAAAAGTGTTTTTTTAATGAAAAATTATCAAGACCGATATGTGAACATGAAGGATGATGTGCTTAATGATTGTCTAAGTATTTATACACATAAAGATGTTTTTGAGATAATTAGCGATGAGACTATTATGTTACATTTCAAGCAATGAAGACTAGGGGACAATTGTAAAAAAAACAATTCAATATTAGTTTGAAATATGGTTCACATATAGTTTGCATATTTATATAAACATGTACAATTGCAAAATAAAAATAAAAATGGACTCCATAGGATTGAAGTCATGGTTCACCAATAAAATCATAGGCTGATCTCTCAAGCTAGCATAAAAACATCAGTCCGACATCCTTTTGAGTCTTTACCTAGTTGATACAATTTCTCTAATGAAAGTGTATATGGTTCCTGTAAATCCTACATTCCGAAGCCAATGTTGGTTAATCTATTTAACAGACTGGTATCACTTATTCTTAAAAATCTAACTCCACCTTTCTTCTTTTCAAGGGAAATGAAAGAGTTTTAACATCAGCAAGGTATGTCAATAAGCATCCTTTCAGTCAGCTCCTTCCACAATTGGTCTCTTATAGAACCCTAAGGTTAAGCATTAATAGTTGGTAACAACCATTTCTTGCTACTAGCTTGGCTTGAACACAACAATGAAAGAACTGCTTGGATGACTTTAAAATAGAGATAATTTGTGATCCCAACAAAAAATACATATACCGCCCTTCAAAATGACGGTCTGCCACACAGAAGAAACAAAAAAGTCCAACTTTGTGCACCCTTTTCTACAACAATATCAATTATTCTAATTTCTCAAATTATACTAATTTGCCTCAAAGGAACACTCACAATTCACAAACAAGGAAATAAGGAAGTCAAATGTTAACTTGCTTCCTTACATATTGACCCCTAAAGGTCATCACTAAGTAGTCACAAAGCGAACAAATTCACCAATCACACAAAGGATAGACATACAAAATCACCAGTCAAAAGAGAGAGGGAGGATAGAAAACCCAAACCAAATCCACACGGTGAAGGAAGAAAAACATCAAATATTGTAGAGGTTGTAGAGCACAACCAACAAATGGAGCAAAGTAATACCCATAGAAGTTAGAATTATAAACACCTTTCACATCAAGATTACAAACATCATGTAACCAGTCACCTGATAAGAGTCAACGAGGAACCCCACGACCAAGGGAGCTCCAGGTGATAGAAGATTAATGGTGAGGGAGAAAACCTCAAGTGGGGAAGCTACGTCAAATCTTCAAAAAGAACTGCTGCTACAGTGAAGTCACCTAGTAGTTTTTTTCCAAATGATGTACGGACAATTGGTGCCTTTTTTCATTTTTATAGATGAAACTTATAGACCGTTACTCTGTGCGCACTTGGTAATGGTAAATCCACAGGTGACGCAAACGCCTGTGTGATAGATTAGGAAGAGAAAACGAAGATTAAAGAATTCAAATTCTAGGACCAACTGATCCCTTACTTATTTGTCCACCAAAACTTGGATGTCCGGGTTAGATAGAACCTAGTAGTTCTCTTGAACAGTCTTTTGGATGAAGTTGTTACTATTTTTTAAAATAAAATCCTTTGAAATAGATTCATACTCTACGAAAGTTTTATCTAAAAGTTAGAAAAAACGCTTTACAAAATACAGATTAAGATTTTATAATAATCATGTGTAAATTAACAAATTATTTCACAAACCATAATCGATCAGAAATGAGTTTACAAATCAAAATTAGAATAATTTTTATCATAAACAATAGATAGACAATCTCAACGAGCAACTCTAGCTATGGAAAGGGGCACCTATACTATGATACAATGTCCTACCGTGACTGAGCTAATCAGCCCCTTTTCTACTTTGGGTGAAGTCTAAAAGTCACATGACGCGAATGCGTGCCCTATTACTTATGTTGGGGTAGTGGTTCAAATTTTCCAAACTTATATTATTTAGGGAAAATTCAAGAGATACCCCTGTTTTCTTTTGTAATTCACAATATACCCCTGTGATTTTAGTAATTCAACTTTAAACATGTTTAAATGTTATCCAAAATTAATGAAACTTTACATGGACGATGTTAAAGTGTTATATTTTGATCCAATATTAAATTTGAAGTTTTTTAGACCTGTGGAACCCAATGAACAATCACATATTCATTAGGTCCCACAGGTCACATGTGAGTTTAAAAGCCTTCAAATTTGATATTGAACCAAAATATAACACTTTAGCATCATCCATGTAAAATTTTATCAATTTTGGACAACATTTAAGCATGTTTAAAGTTGAATTACGAAAATCACAGGGTATATTGTGAATTATGAAAGAAAACAGGGGTATATCGTGAATTTTGATTTGTCCTATCGTGACATCCAAGTGTATTATCACAAAAGCAAACAAAAAAAGAAAATGATACAAATGTCACGGTTTTCAGCACACAATTGCACACACACCTACTTTACAGCTGTGAGCAAATTCCTTTCATCGTTTCTATCTACCCAGGGGCCAGGACATCACAGGACAGGATACAGGTGGTAATGTAAAACAAGTTTTTCTTGAAAGCAACAGTACAATAAACAAGTGAAAATGAAAGGATTGTAGGGAAAAAAGTGCCAAAACCCGTGACACACCTCAAGCCCAACTTCTGTCTTTCTTGTACTACTTTCAATTCCAGTTCCGTGTACATTACAAGCTACTAGTATATAAATTGCACATATTTATCTGGTCAGTGGAATAGTAGCTCAACATCTAAGACAATTGTACAATTTACAATTCTTACTACCACTCCTTCCCAACCACCCCCCTTTCTCAACTATAAACATGTTTGGTAAAAGAAACAAATCATTGTCGTATTGACATTTCAACAGTAAAACCTGACCTCAAGAAGATATTTTCTCCACAAAAATATCCAACATCTCTATTACTAACAAAATATTCTGTCGACCATCTCAAATACGCCATTTGTATCAAAGAAAGCAACAATCAATCCAGCGGGAAAAGTAAGACGACAAAAGAGCACAAAATCAGTATTTTTTTTTTTTGTTTTGTAATTTTATTGATCTCTTTCATTGTATACAGAACCTATATATAATATGATCTCATAATACATTATGAAAAAAAATACAAGCAAGAAGATTCTAAGAACTAACTCTCAATGTACTGATACCTAACATAAGTCAGAAGGAAGGAGATATCCAAAAGAAACCAATAGAAAGGGGAAGAAGTTGATCTAATTCTCTCAGTGGGGAATGAGCAAAGGGGCATATATACAATGGGAATAGAGCGTAGACAAGGTACAAGGCCGGAAGAAGAAGAGTAGGATTGACTGATGACTCACAGATCCCTTCTGCACAAAGGGCAAGACCCATGACTCACCAGCCACTTGTCTATGCAAGGTAGATGAAACAAGTGATGGCAATAAGGCAAGCTTCGAACCTTCTCTTCTATTTGGAAATCCTAAAGTAGCAAAGACACAAGAAACAGAATTTATTAGCTCAATCCATTTGATTAAATTACACCTCTTTCATTCTGCAGTAAGAATTATGATACATAAAAGGTTTTTTTCTCAATAGCATTTATTTCGAGGAAGATGTAAATCAATAAACAAACCTGCAAGCAGACAGAACAAGATACTCTCTCCCCCGAGGAGTCCTCCAAGATATCAGCTTCTGTGATCTTAACGATTGGGATCTTCTCTACCAAGTCCCCTGATAACCCTTTGGCACTCCCTATGTCGAATATGTTGGAAGAGGTATCATCGAAGCTCATTTCAACAGCTCCCATCTGAAAACAAAAACCCCCCCCCCCCCCCCCCCAACAGCAAAACGAATTGTTCAGCTATATATCATTACAAGTAGTTTAGTAGCAATGTCTTTCTTTTAGGAGCCCACATAGCTACGGACTCAGAAAAAGGCGAAGCTAATGCCATCTTAATGTGTTTTCAGGTACTAGGTACGATGATACAGTCCAACAAAAGCAAGCACTGTAACACCACTACCACAATCAATAGCCAATGACAGTACTTCCCAGAAATTTATGAGATCATTTATTATACCTGACTTTGAACTGCACTTAACATGGCTGGGCCAATTCTCTCCCGAACCAATCTTCCACTCAAGAGGCTCGCAATAACATCAATCTAATAACCACACACAGCAACATTATCAGACACAGAAGAAATTGGTTGGCAAGCAACATGCAAGGAATGACTCACATGAAAATTCATAAGCCAGAAAATAATATAATCAAAGATAGCTGACAAAATATACCAAGTAGAGAAGACACCCAATTCCAGATTCGTCCGATCGCCACAGGACTACAGATGATTCAAACACTTCAAGAGAGAAAACAGCACCCGAGATGGCACCAATTGCAGCTCCCCTGATAAACCCACTCTCAGTCTCCTGGCCAATCATTGCGCCGGTCATGGTTCCAAGTAGAGTACCCACTGCAAATAGAGAAGAAATTTCAATTAAATGAAAACTGCATCCACAAAGTCCAGAACAAGAACAGGGAATTAGACAAAATGGCTGATGTTCTCTTTCTTGGAGGGTTAAGAAGATTGGTTGAGCTTTAAAGTAGGAAACGAGCAGCAAGAAAGGGTTTTGCACGCCAAAGTACAAGTTAAAACCCTTCCCAACATGCCATAAATCACGACAATTGTAAGCCTTTTTTCAAAAATATATTGGCCAAGAACAATAGGGTTTAAATATTAAACAATTACCAGTTTCCTAATTTCTGCAATCGGCCGAAGCCAATTAGCCAAGTTTCCAAATTTCAAACAAAAAGATGTATAGGTAGCAGAAATCAAAACGAAAACGTATAAACCCACCCAGACAACTAAATTCAGCCATTTCATCACAATTGCGATGCACAATGACAAGACGGTTCAGGTAACAATTCAAGTGCGCTCACAAAGAAAATAAAACACTATGAAGCAAAATTCCATAAAGAAACTAAAAAGCCCAAGATCCCAAAAGGAAGAATTTACGCTCTGATCTACCAGATAAACACCCTACAACCAAGATTAAGGGATTACAGGCAGCGACTGCGTTTCAGAGAGCGAGAAGAATAGAGAGGGGACACGGACCCAGAGCGAAGCAGCAAGTGAACACGACGGAGAGGAGGCTTCCAAGTATGGAAGAGACGGTGAGACTGCAATTTCCTCTGATCCTTTCAACAAAATTGGTAAAGGTAGAAGATGGAACCACGATCGGCTGCGATGGATATGCGTACAATTCCATCTCGCTACTATTGCCTTCCCTTGCCTCGTTTTCCTCTTTTTGGGTCTATAAATCGACACAGTTATTCTTTTCTTGGTCCAGAGCTCCACAAATTCGGCGAATCAACGTCTCTCTCTTTACGCAATATATATGCGCCCTTATGTGCGCAGACTAAAATGTGGGTTTGGGGTTCGAAGGTTGTCGGGGCACAGTCTAGGAGAGGATGTATCTGAAGGGGGAAATATCTTAGTCGCTAAGAATATAAATGGGAGAGAGGAGATCAGAAGGTGTGTTTGTACAAAAACTACCCTCATCCACCAACTCGCATTTATAATATGTACAAATCGGTTTTTCACGACATATAAAATTGCATCCTTAACCATCTCCATATTTATATTGAATAACTATTACGTATAGTTTAACCATCTTTTTTTTTTTGAAAGAAGTAGTTATATTAAGTAGTAAAGTTCAGTATAAACTCTGGAAAGTCATAGCTTTTCAACAGCAACTCTCAAGTTGCGAAGATCTAGACATATGCTAGATTGTGAGCCTTTAAATTAGATGAATGTGGAATATAGAACCAAGTAATCTCCTGAAAACCACCTAGATCAGATAAGATGGAGTCAAGAATAATTGTGGTCTGTGAATCCAAAGATGTACGCCCAGAGCTTGTGAGATAACGGATCACCGACTGACTGTCTGACAAGAAACGAACACGGGGATGGGACTCAGAACGCGTGTGTTGTACTGCAAATTGCAAAGCCAAGGACTCCACCGTTGACGGGAGGAGGTTAGCTGAAAAACCATGCACTCCAGCGGAGATGTTGTGATTCTGGCTGGTGGCTAGGAAGCCCAAGCCTAAACGTCTGTGAGTGTCGATACCACCATCCATCGAAATTTCCACATAATCCGGATAGAGTGTACAGTGCTCAGCCAGCAACCGCGCATCGGAGAGCGTGGCAGACTGAGCGGTGGCCAAAAAAATTGTCACCTTGACACCAAGCCCAAGCAAAAGGAAGCAGATTGTTATGAGCAGATTCACAGCGGGCGTACCACAAGCGCTAGAAGAAAATAATGAGTCGAGCAAGATCTGAACCTGATAAAGTTCTGCAATGGTGGTGAAACCAGTCTGAAAAAGCCTGATCAGAGTGTAAAGAGAGAGGAGCAGGAATCTCCACAGTAGACCAGTAAGGCAACACAATTGGACATTGAACAAAACAGTGCACAAGTGTTTCTGGATCTCCACAAAAACAGCAAGGTGCTGCAGAGTTAGTGTGAAGACGTTGTTGGATCGTAGCTCCGCATGGGACGATGCCAAGGAGGAGTTTCCATGCAAAAAGCCGAAGACAAGGAGGAATGTCACATTTCCGCACCCTCTTATTAGCTTGGCCGACTAAGGAAGCAGCACTAGTGCCTGCATCGGTGGAAGTAGAGAGGAGCTTGTCCGCCTGGTAAGCCGACTTGACCGTAAATGCGCCAGAGGGGATTAGACCCCAGGTCAATCTGTCATAGGCAGGGGTAGAGGTAAACAACGGGAGCTGGACGATGTAGGAAACATCGTCTGGGAAGAACCATTGATGAAGCAACGGGAGATTCCAAGTACCAGCTGAGGTGATAAAATCCGCCACCTTACAAGAGTGAAGGAGAGCCTAACTGAACTTACAAAGAAGCGGTTTGCCCCCTGGCTTACCAAGAAGCCACCGGGAAGTGATCGAAGTGGTAAGACCATCAAAGAGGGAACATCGAGATCCATAGTCCACCAGATCACGAACCCCCATTAAGGCCTTCCATATAGGGCTAGTTGTGGGCGCAGGTAGGTGTGACCAGAGATCAGAACGGGTCAAATATCGAGCATGATAAAACCTGCTGAGGAGGGAGTCGGGCGCTGTAGAACCCGCCATAATTGCTTAGCCAGAAGAGCTCTGTTGAAAGAAATCAAGTCGCAGAAACCCAGACCACCTGCATCCAGAGATTTACATATAGTGGACCAAGAACACCAATGAATGGATGTCTTAGACTCCGAGCCTGACCACCAAAAACGGGCAATAAGTTTCTGCAATTGCTGAGAAAAGTGCGAGGGAGAACCATAAGCGACATGACATAGGTCGGGATAGCTTGAAGAACTGACTTTATAAGCACAGCCCGGCCCGCTTGAGAGATTTTCTTATTCCATGAGTGAAGACGCTTGAAAAACCAATCTTTCAAATACTGGAACATTGAGGAACGATTCCTACCTATGTGACTTGGAAAGCCCAGATATAAGCCCAAATCCGAAACCTGACTGGCGCCCAAAATCCTGGCAATATCATGATGAAGGTGCGGAGCCAGCCCACTAGAGAGCATGAGAGAAGACTTAGCATTATTAATACATTGACCAGATGCGACAGAAAAATCTTCCAAAATGTCACGTAGAGCAGTAGCATTTGCCGTAGTAGTAGACCCAAATAACATACAATCATCCGCAAACAAAAGATTTGTAATAGGCTGGTCGAGACCCCGTACCTTGAACCCTGAATATAATCCAGCATCAGAGGCTAAACTAAGGGAGGAAGAAAGGACCTCCATGCAACAAACAAACAAGAAAGGCGAGAGAGGGTCCCCCTTACGAAGACCGTGCTGAGGACGAAAGGTACTGCCCGGATGGCTGTTGACCAGAACATCCATGGATACAGTGGTTAGACATTTAGAAATCAACGCAATCCAACGGGATGAAAGCCCATACTTCGGAGAGTAGAAAGGAGAAAAGGTCATTCCACTCGGTCAAAAGCTTTGGACATGTCAACTTTGTAAGCAAAGAAACCCCGAACCTGAGCCCGGGAAGTACGCATTAAGTGCAGTAGCTCATGAGCAAGAAGGACCTGGTCTCTAATTATGCGGTCCTCAACAAAGGCACTCTATGAATCTGAGATTACATATGGCATAACTGGTTTGATGCGATTGACAAGGACCTTAGAGATCACATGATAGATAGTATTGCACAGTGAAATAGGGCGATAATCCGTAACCGAAACTGCATTCTTGGATTTAGGTATTAGGACCAAATGAGTACGATTAAGAGCTGGAAAAGTGTCCGAGGAGTTCAAGAACTGAAGCACTATGGAGATGAAATCGTCACTAATAATTGACCTAAACGTATGCAGAAAGACGCCATTGATACCATCAGGCCCCGGAGCTTTAGTAGGGGACATTTGTTTAAAAGCTACCACTACTTCCTCTTGTGTGTATGGAGAGCCCATGGGTCATAGAACTGATCAGGAACACGGTTCTCAACACATGACATGAGATGATAATTCACATGCGGGTGAGTGGAAGTGAACAAGTCAGCAAAATAAGCACGCGCAACCTCTTCAATGCCAGTCCAAGAAACTTGCACGGGATGCAAACCAGAAGACAAAGGCCAGAATAGTATTAGATCTCGCACGAACGGAGACACGTGAATGGAAAAATGCGGTGTTCCTATCTCCCGCCTGCAACCAAGCCTGCCTAGAGCGTTGCTGCATACGCACCTCTTCCTTAAACAAAAGATCATCCAAAGAATGATTGAGGCGAGCCCACTGAGCTAGAGTTGCCGTAGATGGGGCAGCAGAGTCCAGAGACTTGAGTTGAGCTTGAACTGCTGTTAGACGACGCTTCTCGCGCCAAAACTGTTTGGTGCCCCAATCATGAAAACGAATACCACATTGAGAAACATTAGTCTGGTAAGTAGCACGTGGGCCAGAGGTAATCCATGCATCATGAACAATATCCTTACAATGCTGGTCCTGTGCCCAGCAATTCTCGAACCGAAATGGTTTTCGTCCACGTAGAGTAGAAGGGTGAAGGACCAGCTGAATTGGCTTGTGATCTGACCTTCCCCAAGGCAGATGGAAGTTTTGAGCATAAAGGAAGAGGGTATTCCATGCATCGTTACAAAGAAAACGATCAAGTCTCAACTTTACATTAGATGAATTGTTAACTTTGTTTGTAAAAGTAAAGCAAGAGCCTTGTACCCTAAATCATGAAGATGACAGTCTGCAAGGCAACATCAAAAAGCAGCCATAGCAGACTATTGGCGAGAACATCCGCTCAAATGTTTGGAAGAGTACAAAACCTCATTAAAATCCCCACAAAGTAACCATGGGCCTTGCCACTGAGAAGATAAATAGCGCAAAAGAGACAAAGTCTTCCATTTATCAACAGTGTTCGACCATCCATACATGCCGAAACAAAAACCACTACATCTACATGTCTGCCAGAAATACTTAGCACCGATACATCAACAAAACATTTCCAAAACATCGCTACCCCACCTGACCTACCAGCACTATCACGAGCAACCCAACAATAACCCCCAAAAAGAGAAGCCACCCTCCTCATCTCCATCGATGACATCTTTGTCTCACACAAAAAAAAAACAACAAAGGGGCATGTGAAGAAATCACCCCTTTCACCCAACGAACTGTCTCAGCCTTGCCAAGGCCTCGACAGTTCAAAGATAACACTAACATTATTCAGGGCGGCTCTAGGCATCCCCCAGAGGCCCCTGTTCTTGTGGAGATGAGTCTCCATTCTTGCCACGCTTGGGTTGATCAATCGAAGCAGCAGATGTAACTGAATCTGGTGCCGATGCAACAACAACAACATCAAACTTGCGCTTCTTGGATGCGGAAGTCTGTGGGGAAGGAACAATATCACCCTCCTCAAGCTCCATACCAACAGCAGCGGGAGCGCCAGCGACCGAGGGAGCAAGTTGTTGTAGTGGGGAGACGGAGAGAGCGTCATCAGAGTTAGTAGCGGAACGGGCATTAGGGGCGGGATTCGGTCCTCCAGCAAAGCTTAAACGACCGTAACCACGGTGGCGAGCCTTAAGCCACAGACCATACGGGAATTCAGTGACTGGGGCCGGCAGGGCGGGAGGGCAGTCAGAAGCAAGATGAGTAAACTGGCCACAGATGAAGCACAGATTCGGAAGACGCTCATAAGTGAGGCGAAGGATGATGGGCTTACCCCCATGGGTGATGGTGATGAAACGGAGAATAGGCCTAGTGATGTTGATCTTTATCTTTATCCTCATGAAAGAGCCACAAAAACAGTTATCAAGGTCGATGTACTCCATAAAAACACCCAGCTTTTGAGCAATGCGTTTGGCGAAGAGAGGGTTCATGAATTGCAAAGGAACATCGTGAACTCGAACCCAAAAGGGTGCCCATTCAAAACAGTGAGCATTGGAGGGGATGCTTGAGTCCACAGCAGACAACACCAATAGACTTCCGTCAACCGTCCATGGGCCACAGCTCAAAACATCCTGGACGTGCTCTTCATCAGGCAGAGCAAAAAGAAAGAGAGTGATGCCAAGGTTCCGAATCTTTAGATGACCTTCACAACGCCAAGCCTTTGAGAGAGTACGCTCCATGGCAGGGATATCAACCGTCTTAGTGATAAAAACTTTACCCAAAACACACAAGACATAGCCGAAGCAGCATGCATCTGTTGGATGTCATCGACATCAAGACTGTCTTCTTCCACTGGGGTAAGAGCAAGTGATGCATATTTGTTGGAGAGATCCTCAACCTTATGAGCAGAAGCAGCCATGGCGAAGTTTGTAAAAGAAACCCTAAAATTTAGGTTGGAGTAAAATATTCTGTGCACGAGTGATGATGACAGATATGTTTGGAGAGGTAAGAGGGAAGTAGGTACACTAGTACAAAAATGGTCTGTCGCAGCGGTTGTTTGGTACCTATGGCAGCGGTTTTCAACCGCTGAGATGGGTGCCGCTGCGTAGCCACAGCGGTTGTAGAACCGCTGCGGTAGGTTCTCTAACGCAGCGGTTGTAGAACCGCTGCGGTAGGTTCTCTAACGCAGCGGTTCTTTAAACAACCTACCGTAGCGGTTCTACAACCGCTGCTGTAGGTACTCTACCGCAGCGGTTGTTAAAAGAACCACTGCGTTAGACTTTTTTTTTAAAAAAAAAAAACCTATCGCAGCGGTTATTGAAGGAACCGCTACATTAGGGTCTCTTCAGAAAATATTGACAGGGCCTATTGCAGCGGTTCTTAATAAGAATCGCTGCAATAGGTTGTTTTTTTTTTGTTTTTTCCATTCCACCCTACAATTGTACCAAACACACCCAAGAATCAATCAAACCTGTCAACATATAACAATTAACAATGTCACCACAGTGGGGCAGTGGATCAACCATCTTACCATTTAAATGGCCACCAAACCCATCTACGGGCAATACTTACACTTATAAATTTGAGCAAATTAATCAAACGTCAACAAAATCTTTACAGAAACCACAATTGTTTCTTGAGAATTTCAAAAACATCCTACTCAATCCTACCAAACACTAAAAGCAAGCTACATTAACGCTCATGTATTCTGCCCATTCCTCGAGCAACTCGGTTATATGTCCTTCATCGTAATCTTCTACCAAATCTTCAAAAGCCTTGAAATTAACAAAAAAAGAAATATGATTAGTTGCTAATGATACTTTGAGTTTAAGAATCAATGTTAAAAATTATCTACAAAACCAAAATATTTCGAGAATGCTACTTACCTTGTCTAGAGACTTCTCTAGCAAGAGTCTCGGTCCCGCTATCAAGTCACTCATAAACCGCATGACATAGTAGCCACATTCTGAACCTCCCGGCTGCTGTGGACACTGCACATTTATATACGTACATATTCAAAATTGATTTAACACATAAATTATAATATTGTTCCTATTTCAAACTAATGAACATATTACAAATTTGAATAAGGACTACAAAAATACCTTGACTACATTCCACGGAATGTTCTTAATTCTCTCTCCCCGGAAATGCGTTAGTATAGATACAAAGGCACTAGAATTCATACACACAGATAAAGTAAAAGTTATCAACCGGATGATTAAGAAATAACTAAAAATTGATAGTTAATCAAGTTTAGTAAATTCATCACCTCATCAACATGTTATATATAAGTGGCCTCTTGGGACGCCGAGATGCTGAGTCAAGCTGCAAGACTCTTGGGCTTTTTAGACATAGAACGAGCAAAGACCAGTGTCGGCTGTTCATAGATTACAATACAAGCAGAACTTAATTCAATCAATTACATAATACAAATATCATAATTTTTAAACTAACTTAACATTAGATAAAATTCTTACCCTTGATGAAGAGGCAGCATTATGTAAGATTTATCAGCAACTGCACACGCATGTATCACAGTCGACAAGTACTGGACCAAAGCTTGGGGGTCAGATCCCATATTAGCTTCAGAACAGTAGTCAGGGCATAAGAACCCGAAACTACTATTCTCATGTACTTGGACCGTCTTGTCATCAACAAACCTACACAATATAAAGAAACCAATATTATGAATTTAATTTTCAAATATACAGAGTAAAATGTGTACAAGGTATGCTAATTACTCACACGCAAGCCGATTTGAGAATCGACGCACTCAACCAATCCTTCGTGAACAACTCCACAAAATCACTAAGATAGATTTCAAAACTCTGAGCGACTTCATAGTAAAAAAGATCCGTCTTGGTTCCATTGTACCGAATCTCTTGCTGGCGGCGTCATCAATAGTGGGAGTTGCAATAGTTTCAGCTTGGGGGGTAAGACATTCAGAACCACCTTGTAGCAAATTCGATCTCATCACAAACTCTAGTCACGGATGCCATCGAAGGATTGTTGGGCAACAACAACTCTCTTTCCTTTTGCCTTATCAAAATTTGATTGAATGTGTTCCTAACATTTTAATTTAATAAGTATATGTTTCTACTCTAGGATATGTTAAAAAATAAGTTTTTTCATGGGGTTACCTGCTGCTCCCCAAGCTTAATCAATCTAATGGGCCACTATATTGTCATGGATTCAGCTTGACAAAGGGTGGATATGTCTGCACTGGACACCGGTACCTGACAATCCGTGTACGCAGGCGCGTAACCATCAACAAGCACCCGAACATGGTACTCTTGGAGCGCTGCATTCCTCACGGTGTCACCATGAGAAGACTTGAAAGTTTTCCCCACCCTACTTCGACTTCGTCAACGCCAATCACATAAACAAGTGTATAATTTGTTTTTTTTTTTATTTGTAGTTAACATGTTGTTCTAACCTTGAGAGATGAATATGGAAATGGGTTGACGGAGTGAACACTACTGGGAGGCACTGCTACGGGCTCTGATGCTTGTGCCTGATTTGGCGGTCTAGAAACCTCCTGACTCATCCTCTCAGATCGCATCATCTCCATAGCTTGAGCGATTGACTGCTGAAATTCATTTCGTAGTCGCTACTCGAGCTCCGCATTCTGGTGTAAGTGCTCCTCATATGTAATGCTCCCTCCTGCACTGTGTCTGGACCCAGGATTACCAAAGGCTTGGCGTATACCGACATGACCACCAAAGCCTACTGCACGACCCGGATGATCCTTCTTCCCGAGAGCGCGGGAAAGTGGATCATCCTACCTAACGGGCTGCCAAGTGCCCTGGGTGATTTGGAGTTTAATAAGTCAATAAGGATACTTCGGTTTATTTAACTGCTATTGTTACTCTATAAATATAATAAACTTTTTTTAAACTAAAAATCACTTACCATTTGGTTGATGACTTCTCTCGTGGCGTCATCATACTGAGCAGGTGCCGCCGGATTTGAAGGTTTCTTCCGTCGACTTAAGTCCCAAACCTTCATCCTTCTTTCGCTGACATTCGATTCAGCTGGCAACAACCCCTCTTTCTCGCACTGCGGCACACGCTGAGTAATACTTGTACTCCCCATGTGATGGGGGTAACGATTTTTTTTGTCATTTTGTTGTTGTTTCTCACGTATAGCCTACATATATGTATGAAAAGACAAATTATTCAAATAATATATGAAAAAGACGAATTAACCAAATGAACTCTAAGGACACTTTAAACATTTATCATACAAAAGAACAACTACTAGTGTGAAACTCACCTTGAACTCAGGGGTCAAATGCTTCGCAACAAACTCCTTCCACTGCTCTTCAGTAATACCATCGTATTTTTGCCACGGTGGTCTCCGATCATCCACATCTTCACCTGCTGCCTCCTCTATCTCTGCGGGCTCCTCACAGTAAATGTACTGCCTCGTGAGCAAAATCTGAAGTCTTTCAACTGTGTGGAAATCCCCTTCATCACATCAGCCTTCATAGAAGGATCTATACTGAATCGGTCCTATATGCAAAAAAAATGGATTAGTGTAAAATAGTAACTACATAAATCTTAAAACAAACTATTAACATAAACAAATACCTGAAGACGTTCAAATATCTGCTCCTTCAACGCCTGAGGCACTTGCTTCCAATGGTGGTTTATATTGAAATATGTACTCACAAAATGCCTAGCTAGAGCAGTGAAATCATTTTTCCAAGTACCCATGGGCTGATTAAACTCATTGAACTCCAAAGGCTTGGTCAGGGGCCTCTATTTGCTTTCAGCCCACGGGTTGCCCCTCATTTTTTGGGTTTCTTGAGAGGCGGAGGAGCAACTTGTATCTCTTGTGCTTCCTGTGAAGGCCCAACTGCCTCAGTCTGCTGTGCTGGGATGTCTGTTGTCTTTGATTTCTTTTTACCACCTCGTGTGGTGCATTTTGCCGGTCTACTCTACTGTGGCTGAATTTCCCCAGTCAGGAGCAGCTGTCCTATAGGATCATCAATCGGATCATCATCCACTGAGGAAAAAAACACAAACATTAGATCAATATTCATGGAACGATGTATAATTGCAAAAATAACATAATAATTAATGGTGTTACCTAGACATAGTAACATATATCATGATCTGTTTTCTACCCAAACCCCCTAATTATGGTCTGATCGAGCGTAGATGGTCTGAACATCATCATTTTGTAAATCATCAGTTGAATCATGCAACCCTGTATGCAACGATACTGTTTCATCTATCATCTCATTATCATCATTTTTGTTGTTTTCATCCTCAAACAAAACCGGTCTTCTCCCTGGAAGAACAACATACCATCTACTAGCTTTTGGGTCTTCAACATAAAACACCTAGTCACAGTCTTTACCCAACACAAACTGATCTTCCTTAGAAGTTGTAACATGTGAAAGATCAACCAAAATAAGTCCGTTATCATTTTGGAGTCCATGTCGGTTGTCCACCCAATTGCAGCGGAACAATAGAAACGAATCAATGTGATAGTTTAGTTCCCATATGTCCTATATGACACCACAATACCAACTACTACTGCTCATTGGACCTAGACCATATTCAGTCACCGATGCTTCAATTTTTACCCCACTGTTCTGATGTATTGATTTAGCATCTTGGCGTGCAGTGTAGTATGTGCATCCATTAATGTCATACCCTTCAAACGATACAACATCTGTTCCAGAACCAACAACTAAACATCTGATTTCTTCACTAACATCCTCGGGGTTCAATGAAGCTTGCTCAAACACATATTCCTTAAACCATTGGACGAATACTCGATTTTGTTCTTTTTTAAGCTAGATACGGTTTTTGATAGGGTTTTGTCGACTCAACTCAGCAATGTGAATATCGAAGTAGGGTTCAACAACCTCAAGGTGTTGTAGTACAAACAAATGTGCCTGATTAATAAGATCACGAGAGATACTCACAACCTTTTTGCCAATAACTCTTTTACCCTTAAATCTACCATGGTGACGTGGTTTGGGAATACCAATTGACTTTGCATCGTTCAAATAACTTGTCACGAATTCCGTGACTTCCTCAGTCACTGTTGCTTCGATGATACTGCCTTCCGGTCTATATCTGTTTTTCATTCTACCCTTCAGAATCCCCATATATCGTTCGAAAGGATACATGTAACGTAAGTAGACCGGACCACACAATTTGATCTCTCGGACAATATGCACTACTAAATGCACCATTATGTCGAAGAAAGAGGGTGGAAAATACATCTCAAGCTGGCATATTGTCACAACAATTTCATGTTGCAGATCATCGAGGGTGTCTGAGTCAATTGCCTTGCAGCAGACAGCGTTGAAGAAGAAACATAATCGAGTTAGAGCATTTCTGACATTTTCTGGTAATATCCCTCGTATTGCAACTGGAAGAAGATGCAACATTAACACATGATAATCATGAGATTTCATGCCTAACAGTTTCAAATCCTTGATAGAAACTAGGTTCTTCCAGTTTGAAGAGTACCCAGATGGTACCTTCAATGTGTGCAAACACTTGCAAAAACTTAATTTTTCACTCTTAGAGAGGGTATAACACGCAGGAGGTAGATATGTTCGCTTCTCATCCTCTATTGGGTGTAGTTCTTTCCGTATGCGCAACTCTTGCATATCTCTCCTCACCTTCAATCCGTCTTTCGTCTTGCCGGGTATGTTGAGCAAAGTACCACTCACTGCCTCACCGACGTTCTTCACAATGTGCATGATATCCAAACAATGTCGAACAGGCAGATGCCGCCAATATGGTAGATCCCAAAAAATGGAACGTGAAATACCCCAAATTAATAAAACATGGATTAAATATTTAATCACATTAATTAAGGCCTAAACATGCCTTAAAAGTCAACTGAGAACAATAGTGGTCAACACAAAAAAGATTGCACCCTTTGACTGTTAAGGGTAAATAAATACCCAAATGAACTTCTTAGGATCTAAAAATTTGTCCTAAGAGTATTAACACATTAATAAGCATATTATAACCGTTGGACAACACTCCAACACAAAGAAAAAGCATTTACATGCTTCAAGGTCAAAAAGGGCAAAAAGGTGCTCTAAGAATACCTTAAAGGTCTAATGACCTCTAAATGATATAAAATTGAATACCATGATCAAATATCATGTAAGGGACACAACAAAACCGTTGTCAAAGAAAACCAAGCTCAGAAACACCTTGCGACACAAAATGTGCACTAAAACTCCTTAAAGCACGTTTTTGTGTAATCGTCTTCTAAATTGGTTTTAATTGGGCTAAAAGGTTATAAATACCTTTAAATATAATAAAATATCATATTATATGATATTAGGAATTTAATTCCAGAAATTTACAAATTTTTACAAATTTAATATTAAAATATTAATAAAACCCTAAAGTGGGGCCTGTTTGGGTCAACATTGACTAAGTTGGTCAATGTTGACCATTGACCACGAAATGGACTACATAAAATCAGATAATTAAGTCTCTTAACAGACCAAGAGACAAGAGACATGTGACAATTAAATATAGCCCTTTACTTTTGCATAAAATAACAAAAACAAACTTTACCTTATAAAACAAAAAGGTGGGGTCCACTTACCTTACCCCATGTGAAGCCAGCCGGTTTTGGAGCCCCTCATTCCCTTGTATTTCGGTGCCCCAAGCAGGAACAAGACAAGCAAGGATGACTCGTCTTACACTTGTTGACTAAAGTAACATATTTACTCCATTTTCAATCAAAATTGGAATCAAACACCACCCACCTTTGTCAATCAAGGACGGCTGCCCCTTGTCATTGTCTCCTCCTTGTCTCCACCGAATTTACTCATCAATTATTCAGCTCCAATCAGCCTTGGTGAGTCATCAATTCAATAATGACATAAAATATTCAAAAAATGACTTTAAGGCAATATTAGGTCATCCTCCTTCATTCTTCCTCTTCAGCCGAGTTTGCTCTGTCCATGAGCTCTCTTTGGCTCCCCTTCAACCGTAGGTAAGTGTGCTAACTCCATTGGAGAGAGCTCAAGCTCTAGGTAAGCTCTTAAGGCATAAAAATGCCCATTTTCTTCATCTTTCTTTCCTTTTTTGATTGATCTAGACTCCAACCTTTTCTATACATCTATGTAGAGTGTTTTGGAGGTTAAAGGAAGTGTTAGTTTCGGCCATAACCAGATCTAAGGAGGAAAGTTCAAGTCTTGACCATTTAAGGTAAAAATGTGCTTTAAGCTCATATCTTTTGATTCCCTTCAAATTCGGCTGTGAAACTTTGTTCCTAGCCTTATTTTCTTCTCCTTTTCATGTAGATTCAGTTGGTATACCAAGATCTACAAGGAGTAGCTAGATCCAAGCCAAAAACACCATTTTTGGCATCTTAAACAAGGTAAAACTTAGCTATCTTCCAAGCTAATTCACCACGGTTTTATACCTTGCTCTTGAGAGTGTTTTGATACTCTTTCTCTTCTGGAAAAAAATAGGGCCGAAGTAGATCTATGTCAAGCTTGAAGATCTAAGGTAAAAATCCATGATTTTCATGACTTAAATTACTTCTTATGGTTAGATCTTGCTTGGAGACTAACTAGGCCTTGTTTTCTGTCTAAAAACATGTAAGACTTTGGAGAATTTCTACTTAAGGTGGCCGAACCAAACAAGGTTCTATCTAGGTTAAATCAAGGTATAAATTACTTAAAACCTTAACTTGCTACATTAATACAAGTTTAAGCTATTCCTAATTAATTGCCGTGAGTGAAGAGGTAAAATAAGGTCTTGTTTGACCTTAAAATGATTAAGGAATGGCTTAATAAATTTTTATAACTAATTAAACAAGCATAAATGTCAAATTTAAGACATTATGTGGAAGTTTGGTAAATAAATGAAAATTATATGGTGAGGCCGAAATTTATAAGTGTTTTTGGGACATTTATGTGTAATTTATTTTGCAAGCCAATGTTTGTAATAAGGCCATGCATTTTAGGCCATTTTATTTATGCATTTACAAGCTTTTATTTAAGTTTAGGTGATATATAATTATTACCGAAATGAATAAGGGGTTAGAGTGTAATTAAATTAAATTTTGGGGCTTTAGAATAATAAGGCCGAAAATTAGAGTTAAAAAGGAGTTAAAATAAAGTTTATAAGATTTTATAAAGTTTTGGGGTTAAATGGTAATTTTTGAAAAGTATGGGTACAAACCGTGAATAAAGGAAATTAATGGTCAAGGGAAATATTAAGGTGGTCAACCTTGACCATATGATAGGTTTTGACCAAATTAGATAAGTTAAATAACTTATTTAAGGTGTTATAATAGATATGTATCTTAAGGTAATATTTTTATAACATATGTGGTAAATATGTTATTACCGAAAATAAAGGGTGTACAATGGTATTTTAAACACCCATGGGCTATTAGGAATTTTTAGGAATTTATTTGGTGGATTTTGGAATTAAAATGAACTATATATGTATATATATAGTTATAATGTCATTATGACACTTTGGAGAAAAATAGATGGTGGAATGGTAAATATTGAAAGTATATGGGTTAATAAGGATATTTATAACCCTTTGGTGGAATTTGGTGATTTTTAGAATTATTAAGAGAATTTAATAAGTTATGTGTATAAAATATAGTTTTAATGATATGGTGAACTATATGTTATAAATAGGGCCAAATGGCAACTATAGAATAGCACAAGGGCTGTTCGGAATTTACTAAAAAATAACCATAGATTATACTCTTTTATAAGTTAGAAATGTTATATTAAATGGAATGTATAACATGGGATGATTTAAGGGGTGATTTTGTAAATTAAGGAACTATGGTTTATAGAAAAGAATAAGATTTTCTTATGGTGCCTAAGAGGCAATATGAAATAGTTTTGTATAAAAACTATAGGAATAAATTAAAGGGAATAAAATATCATATCAAATGATATTAGAATGTGGTATAACATTACATAATGTTATATGGTCAAAACGGAATTTAAATAAGTTAGGGCTATACCGAGTTAACAAGAGTTTGGAAAATGAATTTTAGACTAAGGTCTATAGTGTTATAAATGTTATAGCAATTATATGGTTTAGATGGAATTAATATAAGGAAGGGTATTCACATAAAATAATGTGACAAACTATAAATAAATGGGATTTATAAACTAAGGTATTTATTGAATAAACCTTAGGAGTTGTAATTATACAACATAAAATGTTACTCATATTAGGATAATAATCTTAATATAGTTGTACAATACAATACAACTAATGGGAATAATCATCTAACATAAGATGATAAAATGTAACATATGATATAAGAGTTTATTAAACTCATGGGAATTACCTACGTGGTAAATATATACATACACAAGGATAATGTATATAAGGTGGATATATGTTTTGGTTGGAAACCATATGATTTAATGGTGGTGGTTATTTAAAAAAAATATATAGTTATGAACTATAAGTTATGAGTTTTGGATACAATACAAAAAAGTAATGAGGTACTACAATCATGCATGAATACATGCAACTATAGGATATGTACCTAAGCTAGACGGTGGACAAGATTAAAAAGAAATACAACGAATTAAACTTAACAATTGAAATGTTATGACGTACGCGTTTAAGTAACAAAACCGACTGTTTTAGAGAAACCCGTAACGAACAACTGTAGAAAACAGGGGTGAACTGTCGGGGTTACTTATTATTCGGAGATACCGGATGTAGTTAGTCATGGAGACTGACTTATAGTTTATTACCGTTTAGATTGTACTTCTGACAAGACGCTCGACGAGATAGCGGACTACACGGAGCATAGGATCTTGCTGATTCATACTCCACCGTAATACAATCAGGGTGAACGGTATGTAAAGGGGTTTGATCCGAGTTGTCCTAAGGTTGCTCCTTGGGCTCGGATTTGGTTGATATAACTTGTATGTTGTTATGTGTCTCTGATTGTCTCTGAGGGCTTCCTCAGTTCAGACTTCTGTGTGATCTGTGACAAGATTGATTGTCTGAATGTGTTAATTAATATGCATGAATTGTATATTTATAGCTGCTTATTATTTACTGTTGTTGAGTTAACAGTATCGGTTCATATATATGAACCAATATATATAAAACGAACTAGCGGCTATGGTGCTATCTTATATGAGATATAAGGAACGTAAGTAAAACGTTGTAGCACTATGATAATAACATATACATATTATCTGAGACTTTTGTACGGAGCATTGGCCTTTTCTATACGCCTCTCTCGTATCTAACATTGGATCCCGAGTTTACAGACTCCGGATTGGACTAATGACCTTAGTCTGCTGTGTTAGAAAATTTGGTAATGCGATGCGATGGTATAACTAATTAATTAAAGGAATGGAAGTAAAGCCAAGAGGATGTGGCTCTTGGTGCGCGCTGTGATCACAAAAACGATACCAGGATGTCCGCGTACGGGTCCGTAAGTATCAAGAAAATTTCCCGTGAGCTAGAATGGCTCGTTGGTCGGAGACTCTACCGTTGGAGTGGCTACTGCCATGGGTGACCCGCCATAATATATGGGTAACTAGAGACATGTCGTTTTAACGAGACATTGTCACTAGGTATAACTGAACAACTAAAACAATTGAGACTTATACAGTGGCGAACAATACCATGGACGAGACTAAATACTTGTTTATTATTCTCGTTGTTTCGCTTTGTTGTTCATTGGTTATACTTGTGGTTATTTTATTGTGTGTTGATGGTTGGATGGAGCCTACAAGGCCAAGGTAAATTAAATATGAACACTGTACGCTACGGCGAATGTACATTGTACATTATATTGTTATTGTTCGATACATTCGATATATAGTTGTGGATTGGGTTATTAAATGATTGTGGATTGGATGGATGGTTGAATATCTATGAATATTTGGATGGATGAATATGTATATTATACATGTTTATTTCAGTATTGTTATAACTGTAAAATGGTAAAGCATGAAACCGACCTAATAATAAGATGGTTAAAATGACAAGTGACCATTAGGGTCCAGGCCCGGCATACTCAGCGTCTATCGCTGATACTACACCATTACAGGTTGTTGATCATTGTCGGAGCTGAAGAGCAGGAACAGGGTAAATGGGAGATGTTGTATAGCAATGAAGATGGTGTATGGTCTTATGGTAAGGTTGTGTATTTTCAGGATTGGGTAGACGCTCACTGGTCGAAGTTTATGGATTATGGATTTAGTATGATGTATAGGAATTTCTCGTTATCACTGCGGTTAGCAGTTTATTTGTATTGGAAGTTGGATGTAGTTTGGCTGCGTTGCTCGCATGGGCGAGTAACGGCCGGTGACACCCGAGTGAGTTTTGTAATTGTTATTTATTTTTCCGCTGCGAGACGTTTTATTTATTGCTACGTGAGAGATTATATCGTGATTATGGAGAGGGGTGTTACAGAACATTTTTTCCAAATGTTCTTCGGCGGCTTGGATGTGTTTCCAAAGACATTTTCAATGTCTTTTACCTTTGCATACACTTCCTCTGAAGTCAAAGGCAGACGAGCCACACGAGTCTCGGGCTCATTGTTGAATAGCTTTCGCTTTCTCGAACGGTAAGGATGGTCTACTGGAAGAAACCGTCGATGACACATGTAAACATTTTTGCCGCAGTGCTTCAGACGATCTGAACATGTGTCATCCTCACATATCGGACACGCTTTGAATCCTTTCACCGAGTATCCTAACAAGTTCCCAAAGACAGGAAAGTCGTTAACAGTACAGAACAACATCGCCTTCAGTGTGAAATTTTCTTTCGCATGAGCATCATATACCACTGTCCCTTCATTCCACAACAAGTTCAGATCGTCGATCAGTGGTGCAAGATATACGTCAATGTTATGACCAGGTTGCTTTGGACCAGAAATTAGGAGTGATAGCATAATGTATTTTCGTTTCATGCATAGCCATGACGGTAAATTGTAGATCACTAGTAGCACCGGCCAAGTGCTATGCTGACTGCTCAACGTGTCATACAGGTTCATCCCATCGGTACACAATCCAAGTCTCAGATTCCTATCCTCATCCCAAAATGATGTTTGAATTTTCTGTTGATATTTCTCCACTGAGGTCCGTCTGCAGGATGTCTTAATTTTTCATCAATTTTTCTACCATCCGCGTGCCATCGTAAGTTCTTCGCATCTTTCGGGTTGGCAAACAACTGTTTGAATCTAGGAATTATCGGCAAGTACCACAATAATTTCACTGGACGATTTTTTTCTGAAAGGAGGAATCCTCATCCTTGTCCTTGTACCGGGACAACAAACATTTAGGACACTTGTCTAGATGTTCGTATTCACCCCTATACAGCACACAGTTATTTGGGCAAACATGAATATTTTTATATTCAACTCCCATTGGACACATCCATTTCTTTGCCTCGTAGGTGGATGTAGGAAGACCATTCTCATCAGGAAGCATATCATGTATCAGCTCTAGAAATGACGTGAAACACTTGTCACCAACTCCATATTTCCCCTTTAAGTTGAACAAATTAAGTACAACACTCAATTTTGTGTATTTAACGCACGAAGGGTACAAAGGTGTCTTCGATGCGTCCAACAATCTTTGATACTCTTCCGGCTTATCAACAAAAGTATCCGCAACATTTTCTAACATTTCATCCATTTGCTCATCATGGTGAGTGTTCTCACTTAGCGGTACCGACTCATTGATGCTATTGAAGGTGTGGGCGGTACTTGCGTAACGTGGATCATGAGCACTTGATGATGTTGAAGCACTAGCTGCAACATTTTCTCCATGAATACAATCTTCTGTAATGTGGCATGATTCCACGGGTCTTAAGATGAAATCTAATTTCCTCAATGTCTACATATTTCCTTACGACCCCACAGTCAACACAAGGACATGAAATTTTGTCCGCCTTTGTTCTGTCCTTGTGTTGCACTGCCGCTTTGAGATACTCTTTCAGCTTCTCATCAAAGTGATCCCCTCGATCACCGTACATCCAGTCACGCTCCATTCTATATGTGAAAACAAAACAAGTATAAGATTGATTTGTCTTTCAGTTTCAGGTCATTTCGGGTTCGGGTCATTTTGGGTTTACCAAACAGGGTTTCGGGTTTATTATAATTCAATATTTTCGGGCTTTGGTCGTGTTTCGGGTTCGGATAAAACGGATGGGTTTTCTGGGGGGTCTAAATTTGATAGCTCTAGTTCCAACCAATAAACTAATCACTGCTCCAAGGTTCCAACCAAACTAAGCATGCTCTACGGTACCAACCAAACTAACATAGCTAGCCTAAATACTCTAATAGTCAAACGTAACTAACCCACCTTACTCTAATAATTCCAACACAAGTAATTAAGACAGTAGTTATTTATATAACATCAACAACTCATGACATTTTAATTTATTAAAACAAAAACTAAAATTTAAATACTTACTTGTTTTAAGTTGTGCAGAGGGGAAAGGTAGGAGACTACTCTGATGATGGGCAAGGAAATACTGGTACGAAGTCGACTGAATATGCAGAAGACTTGTCAAAGAAAAAGTTAAGATTAATTGTTACACACAAAAACAGTAAATAATTGAAGTTAATTAATAAAACTAATACAATTCTTGAAAAATTTGGCATGACCTTTGTGTAATCATGCTATCCCATGCTTATCATTAAGCATTCACCAATATCTTATTTACCACGACAAACAAATTCAACAATTGGCAACATCCATCCTTAATCGCAAACAACAAATTTTCCACTCAGGTATTTTATCGAACATTGTATGCATAACTAATTAACTAACTAAACAATAAATATATACAATTATCCACACACAACTGAATTAGAAATCAAAACTGCATTACAACATTTTTTTTAATAAATCATACCATAATTATGCCAATTACAATTCACAAATTCGGAATAAATATGCTAACCTTTTTTGCTGCTTGTGTGCGGCCTGGTTCGAATCTTGCGACGACCGGCAGCTCGCGCGGTATGTCACACTAGGCAGCCAGATCCGATCAATGGCTTAATGAAATGGCCTAATTAACCAGATGAGCAACTGCAACAAGACCAAACCCACATGAGCAAATGAACCACAAAGTATAACAAAATTTCAAATTTCGTAAACAATGATTTCTTCAATTGCATTTCCGGTCACAATTTTCTCATAATCATCATTTTACCCCAATTTTCCAGAAACCTTAATTTTATCAATTCAAATTTTTTTTTTCCACTTCAATTTAACTTAAATTCCAAACCTAAATCTGTAATTCAAGTTCACATATAATCAGAGGCGGAGGGAAGGGGGGCTGGTAGGTGTTTAGCCCCTCCAATAAAATAAAAAATCAACAGAAATATATATTAGTTTTTATGGTGGCCCCACAATATATAAATCTTCTAACTGCATATAATTTTTTTCTCTTTTTGTATTTTATGTAGAGATTAATGTGGAGTGGAAAGTGGGGAGTAACAAAAAAAATTCTTTTTTCTATAACATATAACACTGAAACTAACATATCAAGATTAAAAACAAAATACACCAATTGAGGATTCAGTTTCGATTAACCAAGTCTAAGCGTCGGTTAATTAATAATTGAAGATTTTTTATATTAAAATTAAGTTTTAGATTTCTTCTATTTAGTTTCCTATAGTTCAATAAACCAAATTGACAAAATGAAACTACAAGAATTAAATCAATAAGATAATTTGATTCCATTTCTAATTATTATTATTATGATGAAAGAGATGAGAGGAGCAAAGTGTTCTTAAACAATATTAACGTTAAAGAAAGAGGTACGTGAGTTTCCTCTCAAATTGACACAAGCTTCCCGAAAACTTCTTTTTTATCATGTTCAAATTCAATTCGATTGCAATACCTTCACGAAGACAACTATCTTGAATAACTTTTAGCTACTTGGTTTTTTTATTATGTAGTAAGAATTATTTTTGTTAGGAATAAGAAATTATTTCTTAGTTATATTTTTTTAAAGGTTGTATATAAGATACATATTATGTGTATTTTTTTGTTGTCGATACTATAACACACGATATGGATGCTCAGTATATAACAAGTGTACACTATATGTTGCGGAAAAAAAAATCTACGCCCCCCCCCCCCCCAAATTCGAAATTCTGGCTTCGCCCCTACATATAATCCCTTGTTATTTACGGAATCATAAAAACATACAAGTAATCCTAAATTTAGCAATAATTTAAAACCTAAATTTCTAATTGTAACCCTAAACTACACAAATTTCACCCCAATTCATAAATTAGTAACCCTAAACTACACAGATTTCACACCCTAATTTCTAATCGCATATCTAACATTTTTACTATCTCAAACACTAATTCACACTTAAAAATCGCACTAATCCAACAATCAGAACACAACAGTTTCGAATCTACTACAATACAAATATCATTTCAATTAAACAAACAAAAAAACGAAGTTAGAAATTCTAACCTCGTTTTTTCTGTACAGCTCGCAAGAAATCGACGCCTGCGAACCGGCGGTGTGCTATGGCGACGGCGACGGAGGCAGAGCTGCTGGCGCGCAGAGAAGAAGGTGGCGGCGGCAGTGGCGTGGCGGTCGCAGGCGTCGAACTCGAATCGGCGCCGTCTTCGCTCTGGAAATCGCCGTTGCACAAAGAGGGTTTAGCCACAGGTGAGGAGGAAGAAGAAGTCGCTGCGCGCGACTGGGTTAATTAAAGGGATCTATCGCAGCGGTTCCTACTAAGAACCGCTGAGATAGGTTAGTAAAAAAGACCTATCTCAGCGGTTCTTAGTAGCAACCGCTGCGATAGAGTTTTTTTTTAATGAGCCTAGCGCAGCGGCCGCTGAGATAGGTTTGCGGGATTTTTAAAAAAGGCCTATCTCAGCGGTTGTTTTTACAACCGCTGCAGTAGGGATGCTGCGATAGACCATTTTTGTACTAGTGGTATACCATATCCCGGTGAAATGAATCCTTTTAAACGTGGTGGAGGGTACCAATTATCCAAGAAAAATAGGCTTAGGGTTGCAGAGAGAAATGATTTGCATGTAGAACATCGCTTGACGTGTCCAATAAGCAACGTGTGGTAATAGTGCTGAGATGCAGAAGCAAGATGGCACGCCGGCGGCTTGCAGTGTTCCACTTCAAACGGCTGCGACCAATGCATGCCTGAGAAGATCAAAGGGCAGAGAAGGAGAAACAACGGCGGACTAGCGAAGAGAGAAAACTCACTGCAGGAAGGAAGACTTGATTAATATAGTTTAACCATCTTTATAACAATAAATACATCAACTTATGTAAGCGGTTTCACAATAGTATTTTTGTCCTCTTTTTTATCAATATGTTTACTATTTAAATATGTTATTTAATTTTATTATATAAAAATAATAAAAAATTTAAAATCTAAGTTTTAAAATTGATTCCTTTCAGAATAAGATTATAACAATAAAACTTAGTTTAATTAATGGGAAAATTCACGAGATACCCCTGTTTTCTTTTGTAATTCACAATATACCCCTGTGGTTTTAGTATTTTAACTTTAAACATGTTTAAATGTTGTCCAAAATTGATTAAACTTTACATGGACGATGGTAAAGTGTTATATTTTGGTCCAATATCAAATTTGAAGTTTTTTAAGCTCACATATGACTTGTGAGACCCAATGAATATGTGACTGTTCATTGGGTCCCACGGGTCACATATGAGCTTAAAAAACTTCAAATTTGATATTGGACCAAAATATAACACTTTTGTATCGTTCATATAAAGTTTCATCAATTTTGGACAACATTTAAGCATGTTTAAAGTTGAATTACGAAAATCACAGGGGTATATTGTGAATTACGAAAGAAAACAGGGGTATATCATGAATTTTCCCAAAAATATTTAATATTATATGTTTAAAATTGAAGTAAAAAAACAAATAAAACAGTAAAACAAAGACTAATGAAGTATTATTATTAATCTTCCCTTTCTATCTTCATCACTCCTAGTCCAGTTGGCGCCACTGAATTTGCGGAGAAGAGATTCATAATCTTAGGTCTTGCCTAAATTGGTGGTTAAGTCAGTTGTATGATCCTATATAAAATTACGTGTTCTCTTCTCTGTACATTTCATTATCTCTCTTTGCCTGAATTAGTAACGAAGAGAACCAGGAAAACTTTCTAGTTTGTATTTGAACCTCCTGTGATCGTTTCTATTTACTCGTGGAGTGTTATATACGTGTCCAGCTGTTGGGGGCTGCTGTTGGGTCCTGCTGCTGGAAATTGAGAAGTTGTCTGCTGATGGTTTTGTAGAAGCTGTCAGCTGTTAGTTTTGGTGTTTGGTGGAACGTCTGCTGATGGTTTTAAAAAGTAGAGACAATTGTTAGGTTCTGCTGCTGAAAATTGAGAAACTGTCTGCTGATGATTTTGCAGAAGCTGTCAGTTACTGGTTTTAGGTGTTTGGTGGAAGCCTACTGATTTTAGAAATTAAGAAGCTGCCTGCTGCTGGAAGCTGTTCCCCAAACGAGCTCATTGTGTATGAACTTATCAAAACGGGGAAAATGGGAGACCTATCAAAGTCGGACTCAACCGTTGAGTTAAACTGACCTAAGTGGTTAACAATTCACGTCACTATAAATCAATTTCATTTACCGTGTAAGTACATTCTAATCCTGCTCTTCAAGCCACTAGATCACTCAAAATTTGGAAAAATATACTAAATATAGCTCCTTGATATTTAACAAAACAATTACTTCATAATATATCTTTCAAATTTTTTAAATTCATCAAATGTCATCTAAAATAACACTAATTTATAAGGTGTCACAAAGCGATATTTTAACCACGTTTGGTTATCAGCTACTATTGTTTTGTTGATTATTTGGGTATGTTGTTTCACTTCAATATTTAATAGAAAAAATCATAATATACCATAAAAAAGTTTCATAATTTGCTATATGCACGAATTATAAAACTCATTCTTCATATACCACTAAAAAGTTTTGAAATTCATAATATATATCTGTACATCATGAAATTAAATATTAAACATACACAAAACTTCAAAAAAAATTAATTTTTTTCTCATTTGTTTACCATCCTTGACTTTTTTTTTTGATAATTGGCTGGAGAAACCAGCTAATGAGGCAATACTTACCATCCTTGACTATTTATCAATTTTCTTCATCATTAAAATATTTGCAGTTATGGTTAGATAATGATTAAATATTATATAATAAGCATATATATATGTCATAAAGGTTTACGTAGTTCGATTTTGAATGATCTAGTCAACAGGGGGTTGACAGAGGTTTTTAGTAGAGAAGAAGACAAATTGGCCACCTTGTCTTCCCTACTTGCTTCATGTCTTCTAGTCAGATTGATGATGAGCGTTGTAGCCATGTGGAGTAGGGCTGACATCATCTGGGATGGGCCTGTTAGAGATGAAGCTTTCTTGCCTTGCTCAGTCGTCATTTTAATTATGAAAAGGACACACGCTACCTCAGGGTATAATGATATGTTAGTGAGGTGTGCGAGTCAGTAAGCACAGGTGTGTGAGTTGGAAGTGACAGGTTGGCTAATGAGACTAATAGGACAAGGTATCAGGGGCAAGCATATTGAATCATGAGTGCTTCTTTGGCGAGAGAACCTGGTCGAGGTTCCAGTTGGTGAAACCCTAGCTCTCTGTTGACGGGGACTTAGATTCCTTTCTTGGTTGACCTTGGTCAGCCTTATGGTGTGGTGACGCCGGTTTGTTGGACTTAATGCTTGATGGTCAGGGTGGGGTTCTTACACCCCGGTTGTTGGGTCCTCATCCGGGTATATATGATTACATGGAGAGGAATATGATTAGTTATTTACCTTAACATGGTTAAGGTGGAATTGATTATGTCGTACCAACATTAATCCTATGCATGGTAGACAACCCCTCCAAACTACAACCCAAATGGGATGACATCGTCTCATAACAAAACGGCCTAACATCATACCGGATCCTCGACCACGACGACCGGGTCATAGCCATATCATGGCACGCCAAGCTGCTCAATAGATCTTATCCTTAGTTAATTTCCTCTCCTCGAGTGTTTTTTATGCAACTCATATGCCCTTAATAAAGTTAGTATGATTTCTCTTCTTCTCAAACTTGATACGAACCTGCGGGGTGCCTGGTTCTCGTCACCCAAACATTATTGTTCGAAAACATATCATGTTTTCATAGCTCTAAACATGACCAGTGTTCAAGATAGACACTAGTGTTCAAAAAACACGACTAGTGTTCAAGATACGTTTAATGATAAAGTTCCCGTATCAGGCCTAATACACCATCCGCTTGGTTAGGGAACCACGTTTACTAAAGGAAAAATATCCCTAACGCAAGGCCCACAATCTGACCCGAAGAGTATTTCCTAAAAAATATAAGGCAAAACCGGTTCATAAAGAAACCAGGTTTCTTTCATGTACTCGAGTATCTAAGGCAAAACCGGGCCGTAATGAAACCAGCTTTCTTGCCCGTACTCAAACATCTAAGGAAAAATCGGATCATAAAGAAACCAGCTTTCTTTCCTGTACTCAAACATCTAAGGCAAATGGTTCGTAAGGAAACCATCTTTCATACCCGTACTTAAACATCTAAGGTGAAAACAAGGTCATAAAGAAACCAGCTTTCTTTCCCATACGTAAAGTTGGCTCGATCGCTCTAAAAGTAAGAACAAGGCAAGTCAGGTCCAAAAAAATCAACTTTCTTCCCTGCACCAAAAACCACTGGTTCAACACCTCATCACTAGAAAGCGCAAATAAATACAAAGATGATCCTACCGATGAAACAGAAGACAAATCTTGAGAAAAGGTAACTGGTTTCTTTTTACTAATCATAAATGATTACATGACCTACAACCCGAATGACTTACAAATAAGCAGGGCCGGAAAGAATACTAAGGGTTACAAAGAAAGAAGCTTGTATGTTATGCATTGATCGGGTCGTGCCCCACGAGCGCCTCCTCGCTTGCCCGGTTAACTCGCACATTGACTGATGACAGAACGGGGTTTGTGATAGGACCGACCGGCTCATGCAGTGGTTGAAGAAGCTGATGATCACAACCGGTGGTACTTACGGCGGGAAAATTGTGGGCCTGAAGCCATTCAACTTTGGAAGACCCAAGCAGAAATTTGGTTATTTTTCCATGGCCCGGCGATCAGCTTCCAACCTTCGTGAGAGGCTATTCAAATTAAGTGACTACTCGGAGATGCCCCACCGCTCTCCAAGCCACCATGCCCTAGGCAAGTTGCGGATTGCCGATGTTAGTTGACCCAGGAACATGGAAATTCTACCTCTATACAGAGGATAAAGAAAGAGACATTGGTGTCGGTGAAGACCGTAGAACTGAAGCCATTCAACTTAGGTATGTAGAATCCTCTAGCCAAAGTCATCCTGTCTTGCATCGCCCCCTTGGGTTATGTGCTTGACCTAAGCACCACTCCACCCCTCCTCTTAAAGCAGGGTGATAGTGATGTTGTAGATCCCCCCGTGGCAACCTCCACCTCCACTTCTCAAAGATGTTTCATTTCGCTAGGGTGTCTCTTGTCTGCCCATGAATTCATCAGTAGTTCAAAAGGTTAACCTATTCGATGGGTCGACACAGAATCATCAATGTTTGTCGGCCCAGGCTAGCACCACAACTAAGGATCAAGTCGAAGAGGCCACCCTCACAGTCCACAGATTTTTGCACCAATTTGAATACAGGATACGACATTTTAGAATCGAATCCCCTTTCAAAACAACAAGAATCTCTATTGAGTTGCCTATTTCAGAATCCAATCCCATTTCAAACTCCTCAACTTTTCATTATCCTAATCCTTTGCATGACCAACCCTTCCATCTCTACCACCACATTCCTCAACCATGAAGACAGTTGATGGAAGAAACCTAGGCCAGGTAGCCTTCTACCACCCGAAATCGACCCCATCAAACCAGCAACAAGCCTAATTCACCAATAAAAAAGCTATTTATGAACAAAAAAAAAAGAAAAAGGAAGTCGAGATAATGAATAGCCCAAAAGGAAAAAAGGGTAAAGCTACGAAAAGCATTCTCCCACTCATCACAATTTATTGGAGGACAAGTTCACCAGTCCCTTACCCCACTCATGCAACCGCCTCATCCACCTCTGCAACCCTCCAAATCATATTAGGCCACATGTCAAAGTTGTGCGCCAACCACTAACAAAAGTAGTGTCTGCATAACATTGGTGATTCGTGATCATTTACTACCTAAGTATCGCCTCGCAACATTCATGTCGCCCTGATGCTTCACTTCTCGAGGTAAAGCCACATCGCGCCACGTGGTATCGCTTCATCTCCCCAATCATTTATGACACTTCAAAAGTTCAACTTCCCCCCGAAACCGCCAAAAGTCAAACCAACTGATTAAAATCTCTCTACCTTTTCTTTTACTCTAAATTTTGCAAAGTATAAAACCAAAAACAGACTTGGACAACTTAAGTTCCGCTTCTCTCACAAACTCTGAAAGCGAGACTTGAGGGACTAGTATTGATACGGTGTAATTAACCTCAACTTAACTATGTCATCAAGAGAACTATTCACAATTTTGTATCTCTAAACACGTACCTCGACGAGGAGTCAACAAGTAGGACATAAGGAAGTTGGCCTCCAAGCATCAAGACCAGGAAGTCAGACCTCTTCAAAACCTACTCCTTGGTCTCAAGGCTAAGACCAAGTCCATGATTTAGCCGGCCAAATTCAACCATAGTGATAAGTGCGAAATATATATACTTTTAGAGCTTTAATTTGCCTTATTCCTATAACAATTCATGTCATATTTCACACTTATCATATGTCTTTCCTTAGATTTACTGTGTCTAATGCAGAGAAAAATCTAGGAAATGCATAGTTCTTCTCATGAGGATTTCAACACAACAAACGGGGAGCAAAACGGAGCTAAAATGAAGAATTTAGGCCCCGTTGAAGTTATGTCCGACCTTACGTCCAAACGTGCAAGGCCGAACAAAGGCCGAGAATGTCCAAAGTTGATGTCCGGACTTGTGTCCGGACTTGCATGTCCAGACACAAGTCGATAAAAATCCCGCGCGACGCAGACAGAGGCATCCGGACATACAAGTCCGTACGTAATTCCGGTCACGGAAAACAGAGCAGTCCCAGATGCAGTGATTTATCAAAGTCAGAAGATAAAAATTTTATAAATCGATAAAATGTTGGCGGCTCTATATATTAACAATGCAAGGGGGCACCAAGGAAGACACGCCCAGCCCAGAGGGGCTTCTACGCCTCTGTTCATCAATCTTCCTAGCCATATACATCATCATCAGCTTTCACCATACCACATCACCACCAAGACTTCATCACCACCACCAGACCACCTCGCCACCATTCATTCAACACCACTCACAACCACTTCCATAATCCCATTGTTATATATTAATGTCTTTCTTTGTAATTTTTGCTACTTTTATATTTATGTTTGAGTAGTTAGTTTAGCTCCCTGGATTGGGGTAGCAAACCGGATCTTTATATTTATTTGTAATCTTTTAACTAATTCAATAATGCCATAGTTTAATTCCAGTTCTTCATGCGCTTTAATTCTCTAGCTAATTATTAAAGCTATATTTGTAGTTTTCTAATCAACACGCGAGAGCTAAGATAGATAACAAGACATAGGAATTAAACCTGATTAACGACTAGAAGCGTGATCCCGCCTACAGGTTAATCGGTCTCAAATAGAAACTGTTCTTTATACGATTAGTTGTGTCCGGATTAGAGCATTAGTCTACTGCTAATTCTAGCAACTAGTTAGGATTCGTTAGACTTAGCCGTTGACGAATTAATTATAGTTTCTGAGTTTATTGCAGAATTAGGGAAGAGTTTATTAATAGATTAGAAAGTGAAGGTTTATAGAACAATCCGGGGTGCTTCCTTTTATTTAAGTTTAATTTATTTGTTTAGTTTACTCTTTTATTTCTTTATGTTTGTTGAGTCCTTCTTTTTATTAAATTAAGCAAACCTGAAAAAGTGATTTTTCCTATTTTCTTAGTTGAGTTTCTCAGTTAGTAAATAAATTGTCAATTAATTGAACGAGGTCCCTGAGATCGACAACCCCCACTTAATTCACTATTCCGCAAAACGATAGGTACACTGCCTAGGTAGAGATAGTAACTTATTTTTGCTAACACATAGCTTCGTCAACTAATACCCGGTTGGTCAACCTGACCCACTTCCATGACCAACTTCGACAGCTTTATCACATAGAGCACTCATACCCTTACACACACGACACTGGCATTCAGTCCCATTAGCCTTGTGTGACAACTTGTCACTGCCACTGGCACGCCTCCCCGACACTTCACTAAATGCACCAACATTGATTGTCCTTCTTCATAGTTAGCAAGTAGTAAGGAAGCTTCATCCCTGATAAGGCTACCCTGGATTATGCAGCCTACTCCATGTAGAAGTAGCACACATCATCTGCCCAGCTTGTAGTCGAGCAGCAAGCCAGCATGACAAGCCGACCTGTCTATCTCTTTCCCTAAAAATAGCAATCAATGCTTCATCTATTGACGACACACACATGCATATAAGAGACGCATAAATGCTCTATCTCTTCTCTCTCTCTCTCTCCTCTCTCTCTATGTGTGTGTGTATTCTTTCAATCATAGTGAACATCCAAGATCGAACCACGTAAATCCCCGTGTCATCTTGTTTACTCACAATCGTTGTCAAAGAAGTTGATTGAGATATTTCATGGAAAGCTATTCCTCAAATAGAGCTAATAAAAGCTAGAGAAGAATTGAGATTGCCAAGGTCATTCAACATGTGACATACCAAGCTAAAGCGGTAGCAATTCAAATATTTCACTTGGTACAGATTTTGTAATGAGGTTCACACGAAATTGCTTAATTTGAAGAACTTCAACAAGCTTAAAAACTACTTGGAACTTAAGATGGTGGATTGTAAACTAAGTTTCATAGTCAGTTTCAGTGGAAATAGTTTAGATTTGTCTTCATTTGTCTAGTTTTTTACTTAAGTCTAAGAGTACTAGAGTTTGGATTTCACACTAAATGCGAGCTTATCCGGGATGATGTTAGTTAAGTACATGACATTATTGGCATTAGGTATGGAGAAAGAACACTTTTGAATTCTTAATGGTTCATTTTCAAATATTAGCGTTATATTTGATCAGTACATTTTCTTCTAGTATTGCTATAAGGTCCTCCATTAGTTACTGGTGCAAAGTATAAATGAATATTTCTTGCTAACTAATGGGCAGTGAACCTAGTTGAAGTAGTACAACAAGTGTTGTATCCACAGAGACTTCACAACTATCTAGCTAATTACAAGTGCAGTAAATGTGCATAAATATATACAAAAGGTGCATAAATGTAAACTGTTTGGGTTTGGGGGTTTTGGGTTGGTAAATGAAAAATAAAAAAGTAATAAAACTAAGCTAACTAATCTAGGATAGGTGTACCCCGGGATGGATCTTTGCACCCATCATCCCTTTATTACCGATCGTTGACTCTTGAACTTATAGTAAACAACGAGAACACTTAATTAACTAGTAACCTAATCTAGATCTATTATTGCTAACCAATTTAGTCATGAACTCGCAGATAGTTAAGCACCAGAGTAAATCGACAGTGTTAAGCACAAGTTATCCTAAGTTCTAATGTAGTATAATCTCAAATCCTGTAAAATTCGAGTACTTTTATTTAGCCCTCAAGTAATGAATTCCACTTTTAGAAACCCGTCCACAGATACCCCGGCTAATGCTACACTAATCAGTAACATTAAATTAACCAATTTAACTCAATGATAATTAATTGATCAAAAACTCTAAGAAAATATCCAAATTAAATTTAGACAATCTTGGAAGCCATAAACACTCAATAATCATCTCCATTAAGCTTAAGGATTAAAATAAAACATTAAAACAAGTTCACTCAACAATAAAGTTATAGGGATTTTGGGGCAAAATCCCCACCCCCAAAGGTACAAGGAAACTACATAATCATTAGAGCATACAAATGAGAGAAGGGGGAAGAATTATCCATGGGAGGTTGAAGAAAAGCTTCAATGAAGGTGAGTGTTCTCCTCCTTTTTCTTCCTATTCTTCCTTCTTCTTTTCCCTTCTTATTTCTTCTTCTTTTCGGCGCTGTTGTGTTGTGTAAGAACTCCCACTCTTCCATTCTCTTCTTTCTGCTTATAAAATATAGAGTTTTGGGGTATGATCTGGAGTGCTTCAAAGCTCAGAAGATGTAGTAACTTGAAGAACTTTTACCATGGCCAATTTCTGTCAAGATGGGCATTGAAGAGAAAACAAAAGAAAAAATAGATTTATGCAATTGTTTTACCATGGCCAATTGTTTCATTTAGACCCATCACAATATGAATCAGCTTCTCTTCTTCTCTATGTTGTTACAGAAGGTTTAAGGCTGCACAAGTGCACTTCGGTATGCAATCATATACCGGCAAGGGCCTTGCTGCTTCATACTCTCCCCATATTCACCTTAACTTTGTAAAGTATGTTGTGACAAATTCATCTTCTTTCTTTAAGTCTCCAAGTTCTTGTTTGAGCGAGTGGAGTGGAGCGTAGCTAGGTTACATTGCTCAAAACGCTCGCACAAAGGATCCTACATCTCTTTCACGTTTTCAAAGAACAAACTCTCTGCAATCTCAGGATCAAGCGCTGTCGTAATCCAAGAGGTTACAAGAGAGTTCGGCCGCTCCCAGGCTTCTATTCTCAATCGATCAGCGCCTTTTGGTTTCATCAACGTGTCATTGATGTACCGACCTTGTTCTTGGCTTTGAGCACCATTATTGTCTTTCCACTTCCATGAAAAGAATCCACTGCCACTAAATTTTGGAGCCAATTGAAGTCTTGGATTTTCAGATCCATGAACGTATAAAGGATCACTCACATCAATCGACTGCAGCTGCTCTTTCTCTCCCTTGGTCTCTTTCCCGTTTATCATGGTGAACAATATTTTGTTAATCTAATACCATAAAAGAAAAGAAGGTAAAACTCTCATTTGATTATAATATCATAACAACATTTGTCCATCAAGCTCTCTGTATGTATACATGATATACTAAATGAAAGGTATAAAAGTGAAACAAAACAAATCCTACAAAATGAGGAGAAAAACAATTTACATCGGTCACAAGAAGATCATTTACAACGGTGTAAGAGTAACAAGAGTTAAGTCTTAGCACACTATTTTAATGCCCCCTATTTTATCGCTTCTGCCAACGGATAGAAGTTGCATAATCAACTTTGACTTTGTTATTATTTGCTCATGAGAAGGTAGGAAGTGAAGGTTGAATGTCTTAGTTTGCTAATCGAACTTGCATGCTATGTGCCACCTATTGTGTTCTTTTAAGGTTAATGGCCGAGTCTCATTCAGTGTGTTATGTCGAAGCATTTTAAGATCATCTTGTGACAAATTCCTTCAAAGTTATCTCCCAAATTTTATCAAGACAATCTATTTGTCAACACATTCCAAATTTAAGGTATCAATATTGTTATATAATCCTTGGAGCTTCTATGTAAAAATTAAATTTATTAAAATTCTATTTGCTATTTTGGTCCCAACTTTTGATATATGTTCACTTTGTTTTAATCAGTAACGAGTTTTTATCCACAAATGTCCGATTTTTAAGTGTATGTACTCTTGGATCACACATTTGTGAAACTTCACAGCATATTTGTAGCAATGCGCTGACATAAATGCAGCATATTTGCTGGCAGAAATGTGCTGGTATAAATGCAGCTGTTTTGAAAACCATTGTTTGGCAGTGCAGCATATATGCAGCATGTTTGGTTAAGTTAGTTATATGTAGTGTGTTTACCGTTTTCGTATTACAACTACAATTTATTATATTACACTACGTAACTTTATTTTGTTAGTAAAAATAAATAGAAAATTCACAAACAATATATTACTATAAGTATTTAATTTACAGTAAAAAACTTGAGAAACCAAAGAAAATAAAAATATTTATATAACCAATAAAATTTTTATTTTTTATTATAAGCAAAAATTGTAACTTCTAAACAATATATTTTTTATTATCTAAATTTTATAATTCTTACAAATATTAAAGTGTAAAAAAAGAGAACAAACGCTTCAAATTTTCTGATAATGTTATGTGAATTTATTTAGTGAAATTGTAACTCTTAATAATATATAATATTTTTGTAACTTTGTATGCTAATAAATTTTTATGCATTCATATTTCTATATACTATTTTAATATTTTAATTTATATATCAACAAGTGTGTATATTTATTGGTTTTTTTTTAATTTTATTAATCTATGTGGTATCACAAATAATATATTGTAGATTTGTATTATAAATGTGGTTTTTTTTAAATTTGGCTAAAAAAGTAGTACTATTTTTATAAATTATTTGAAGCATTATGTAATTTGTAACAAATAAAGTAACTTGTAAAAAATTTTTTTTTTTTAAATCAATAGTCACAGTAATTACATTATGAAGTGAGCAAAGAAACGGAAGTGAAAGCACGAAAATGAAAAAGTAACATTGTTGCGGGTATTTATGCTGACATTTATGCTCTTTTAACCGAACAATAAAAACAAATAAAAGAGTCCAAAATAACATATATGCTGGTACATTTATGTTGTCCATTTATGCTCATTTTAAGCATGCGAACGCCCCCTCAATCTTTTAGGCACATCTTATTCGTTAACAAATTAGATAGAGTCAAACGCTTACCAAATCCAAGTGGGTAGCTTGGTTACTTGTAGCCAAAAGATCACAAGTTCAAATTAAGTTACCCTTTCTCGAAATTAAAAATAAAGATTTAGTCAACACCTCCCTCCATTCCAATTTATTTGTTTTCAGTATTTATTTCTATTTTAAATGTAAGTCATTTTAAGAATAAATTTGAACTATTTTAAATTTAAATTTATTTCTAAACCATTTACAATTAAAGTAGGAGATAGTATGTTTTTTTATTTTAATATTAAATATATAATATAAATGATTTTTAATATATTATTTTTATATACAATATTTATTATAAATATATTTATAAAATTATATTATCAGATGACATGCTAAATAGTAAATAATACAGTGAATTACGGAAGGAGGAAGTATGTGTTTAAAAAAAGATACAATTAGATTTGACATATCCGAGGTAGCAGTGACTTTCCAACTTTTTGAGAGTTTATAATTAGCCGCTTATCTTCTAGATGATTATCACTAAGGGCATCCACAATGGTGTGGATTCCACCCACATTTGTCAGTAAGAAATTAAAAAAAGAGTTGTAGTGGTGTGGAATCCACACCCTTTCTCTTTCATCGTTCCTTAATAAAAGCGATTGGTTGATATCCTGTATAATCTGACATGCTCAATAAAAAAACATTACTTATTTCTAAAAAAAAGTTTTACGATCTCAGTTTCCTTTCTACTCTCAACCACATCTCATTTAATATTAATACATTAAACAAACTAATTAAAACCCAACTAAAATAATAGGAGGAGTGAGAAGGTTAAGGAACTCTCTTATTGTAGACATCAATACATGAATGGAGTTGCTTAGCTAATTAAAAAATATTTTCTGATGACATGGCACATAGAAATCTGTTAAGAACCTCATCACCATTGTGGATGCCCTAAATAGGGGATTAGCTTGCTGTGGCATTCGGCGCATTACATGATTTTCACCAATCCATCGCGATAAGCATTAACATGTCGATCTACTGCGTTTTGTTGTTTATGCTTTGACGAGAAGTGAAAAGTCACTTGACGTGCATTCCCTGAAAACTAACGGCGGACGTGGAAGCGAGGGTGGTCCCCAGGGGGACCCTACCGAACCAATCAAAACGTGTGGATCGATTCGTTTGATGTGGATCGAGAGAACGAAATTCTGGTCGTTAAGCTACGTATTGACTTCTTTAACCATATAATAATGATAGTGTTAGGTAACACATTATATCTAATACTATGTACATGTGTGTCTGCATGTTTAAATTAAACGAAATATCTAATCTAGCATTTAGCCATCTTTTTCAGGAAATATCTAGTTCCGCGGGCGGTGTTGACTGTTGAGAGCACTTGCATTCTTAAATAAGAAATAATATTCTCTCAAATCTGGAAACCTAGTGTGTATGTTTAAAAAGAAAAAAAGACGCCAGACCGGAGATATTTTACGTCATTCTTTTCTAGGTGACCATTTGATTTGATGTTAGTTGATATAACAAAAAAATTATTGACTACATTCTACATTAGATGATTTCTTTACAAAAAAAAGTTATAGATGATTACATTTATATAATTTTGTTCTATAAAAATTATATTGTTAGTATATATTTGATATTACTGAAATTATACAAGATGTATATAATAATTTCTTAAATTGTATGGTAAGTTTACAAAACCTATAATTTTATTGTATCTAAAGTGAACCACAACAAATATTATCAAAGATAGCTAAGTATGTATGTAGTTAAGAGATTGTTAAAAAATAAAGAGAGAAAATACATGCGAAAAAATATAAAAAATTAATATGATGATTGATAGGTGTGACATATGAGGAGAAATAACAAACTAATTAGATCAAATCATTTCAATAATCCAAAAAAGAATGAGGTCCATAGTGTACTTTGATTTCTTTTATCCTTCATTTGTTGCTAGTGAATTTTCCTATTTTAAATCTTGACACTTAAGTTTTTTATGTAGCAAATTTGATTTTTTTATTAATCATTTTCCTTGAGACTTTGCTCGTGTTTAATCCAAAGGGCCTATTTATTTGATATTTTTTTGGCATAAACTCTCTTGAACATTGTTCATTATTCAAACATGAAACAAATAAAAAGAATTAGGCGTTGAAGGATATGATAGGTGGAACTTGTCTCTTTTACTAATGATTTTAGATTGAGTTTTGTTGTATACTTTTTTCATCAATGGGTTTATTCTAACTTTCATGAATATTGTTGTTTCTCTCCATATGTAACTCAATTCCAAAACAAAGGAGTTACAAGTTAATGATAAAAAGAACTATCAACAGAAAACTCTATTGATGTTTTGAAGCAGTTTCAAAATTGTCAAGAGTCAAATGTGACATAGACAAGGTGACACAATGCCAAAAATATTCTGAACTAATTAAAAATCGTATGTTAACACGGTATCAAGATCTGGCATGTGCCGCACAATGATAGAATTTGTTGTTTTGCTTTTTTATGAACGGAGAGTACTTTGTTGGAGTTAAATAGTTACACAATTTCCCAAAACAACTTATTTATGCGTCATGTTTAATCCACTTATTTGCTTTATATTTGATTCTAACTTTTGGAAGAGTTTCATAACACTTAGGTTCTTCCCAATACCAATTAGAAGTTTCTTTTCTTTCTTTTTTTTTTTTATAATTTCCTTTGTATTCAAAAACCATATTCTATTTTTGTTTTCTTTCTCTTCGTCTATGAAGTAGTTTAGCACTTTAACTTGTCTATGATGATTTACAATTGCCCTCTGCTTGAGCTTTTTTATTTTTTTTAAATACTAATGGTTTTTATCTTCCTTTTGAATACATTAGGACTTGTCCATTCCTTGTGTGTTGGGTTGGGTCTATGAGTAAACGAGTGAGCTTAATATCCAAAACTAGGGATATAGGTCATAACTTTGTAGCCACATCATGTACTAAATTATGAAAACTAGCTTAGATATAAGGAGATTCGATATTGTTGGATCGTTTAACCATAAAAGTAGGCTAGGGTCTATTTAGTTTTTGTTATGTTACTTTTAAGAAGGAAGTTTAACTAGGAATAAGAGAGATGGATTGAAGATTTATCGTACTGTGGCAATCAATTAGTTATTTAAAATTTATACCTAGTCTTTAATTTACGTAGATGTACATTTACTTTGAAAAATTGTCATCAAAGTATTTTTGAATGGGAAGTGGAGAAGATGGCAGTGAAAGTGTTTGAAAAACGTGAGTTCCACTATGGTTGAGCGTGTGGACTAGAAGAGAATGCAAATGTGATGAGAATGAGGATGGGGATCCATTGGAAAGAGCGGAGAGAAATGAAATGTGAATCAAACTGCTGTCAACAGACTAAGTTAAGAAGTAGTAGACGAAGAGGTGCTATATGAACAACTCAGAGGCATCTTTTTTTAAATAAGTAGAGTCCAAATGCGAGAGAACAATTAAATGTGCAAAAAGTTTATCTGTTTTGAGGTCCGGACTTCAACCATCAATTATGAATACTAAATTAGATTAATTGACATTTTTCTTTATTTGGAATCACAGTTTATGAACTTATGCACACCTCAAGCGGACAACTAGCTTAGTTTGAAATGGAATATCTTCTTGAAAGACAAAATACTGAAAAAAACCTTGCTTTTTAAATAATCTTGGGATTTTATTTTGGAAGATGTAATTGTCAGGATTCTTTTATTTAGGTAAATTGTCAAGGATTCAACTAGCCTACAAGGGTTCTATGTTTGTTATCAAGAGTGTCATGTACATTTTCGTGAGTATACGATACAATCCTTATTCCTAACTGAACAAAGGCGAATTCATTTTTTCTTTTATAAGGTTAGTATCAAAAGCCCTACATTTGGGCTTTTCCTGACTTTGATGATCTCTGATACGCTGAATCCGAGTGAAATTCAGCACATTTGGGGTTTGGAAAAGAATAAACACTAACAATTAAAGACACGGCATACAATAATATGCTCATCGTACTAAACTTTTCAAACTAAATTAAACTGATATCCAGAATTCACAATCTTCCAAAGGTATGTATGTCTATATGTAAGATATTAATTTGCTAAATGTTTTATTTCTATCGAAAAATCCTAAACGGTAGTGTGAAATTGGAATAAAAGCTTAAGCCAATAGTCAAAAGCTCAACTGTCAAGCCGGGCATGCGGGCCAGAGTACTGCAATCACGGTGAGAACGCGTGTTGACGAATGACATACCAACCAAATATCATCATCTTCTTCCTTTGCACAGTTAGGATACAACATCAATGAAGAAATCATGTGGTCTGCCCAAAGAAAGGAAAAGATGAGTGAATCGGGCTGTCTCTATTTAACGGATATTCCCAGAAAGACGAGAGCAGCTGTACATGCAATTATCTGTCTAGAAGATGGAAGTGAAATGTTACCTAAAGCAATCAGAGCTTTTCAAGCTTTGTACTCATTGACACGCATCCATTTTGTTGAGGACCACTTGTTCCCCTTTATGACAGGACAACCACCTGCATAAAAATATCATTCATCTTACAAACAGGTTCAGAAATAAACAAAAAAAAGGAGAGACGTCTATATAGCAGCGTCACTAAATTTAACTCAGAATCCAAGTCCTATACCAAGAGAATGTGCCACCATCACCATGCCAGGAGCAAAATCAACTTGGCCAGCTTAAAGTTACGAGAAGAGTAATCTAATTTAAATTCAACGGATCACTGACCGTGAAGACTCAAAGGATCGAGAGATGCATCAGGTTTCATGCTCCAGAAGAGCAACGCATCTCCCCTCCTTGGTAAAACAGATATCCCTTCTTTACCACATTTAGACAGCTTGTCCCAGTATGGAAGAGCACTGTTGTTTCCTTTGGCATTTGGGAACACTGTCTCACCTCCTTCCTCAACATCAGTGCTGTAGAGTATACACGGAAGATATCAACATAAAGAAAAAGGGATAACACAAAAAAAGAAGACAACTTCACTATTAACCTGTTCAGCGATAGCAACTATTCTGCTACGTTTGCAGACAGCAGACTTAACATAAGCAGTATAGCCAAACACACGAGAAGTTTTCCACACTTACAGGTACATGAGAACTGTGGCGATCCTTTGGCCCCCGTTTTTCGTGTTGAACTCATCCATGAAGTAGTCAAAATGTGGCTCGTACTTCTGCCCAGGTTCATAGTGAAGAACTTGCAAACCTTCCCCATGTTCTGTGGCGGAAACACATTAATGCTACACAATGTTAGTTCAATGGATAAACATAATATTTAATATTGCAATCCAGTTACAATGCCATGGAATTAAGGGTTCTCTTTGAGACAAAAATGGGATGGTCATACGATTCAATTATGCCACCAGAAATTCTTATGTAGTTATGTGTCAGAGAGAAGCCAAAGAACCCCCGATTCATTCATACTATAGAGAATGCTAGAGAGTACAACTAGGATAGAAGAATTCATTCAATCGATGAAATTTCATAGAACAATTGATACAGAGGGGCATTTAATGGTAGTAATAAGTTGTTTAACAATGTGCCATGATTGCCCAATGATCTAACTCTGACTTTAGACATAATAAAGTGAGAACTCTGTTTACTTTGACCATTCCAGTAGGAACAATCTCTATCAACCCATATGCTAGATCACTTGTTCAAAATAAAGATGGTAACACAAATGAGAGAATCTGGTTAGTTCATAAAAAAAAAAAGCAATAATTTCAACAACTATAACAGCAAAATCTTAGTCGGGATCTAAGGACTGTGACCAATTAGCTCAAAGGAAGAGAATACGGAGCAAGCAAGACCAGTATATCAAAACAGCTCGTGGGAACAAGCATGACCAGTATATCTAAAAATGAAGTTAACAACAATATGCTACATATATTTATCAAACTTAAGACTAGGAAGCAGTATGACAAGGTTGTCTTGTATGTTGTCTTGTATGTAACAATTGGGTTTTAAGTTATAAGTGAAATTTTAAATCATAATGGGTTTTTAGTAAACAAAAAGTCTCAAACAATATTTGATGGATTAGTTTAGAGAGCATAAATTTTGATAAGGAAGAATCTCATGAGTTTGAAACAAGAACCAGTTTTATTAAGGACTAATTCGTACAAGGAAGATGAGGAAAGAAAACTCGAGAGCCTCTTTATCCAGACAGAAAAAACACGCCATTGAAGTTTCTAGATAATAGAAAACCTCAAAAATAGATTCCTTCAAACTGGAAGCAGCTGCATAAATATATTCAGAAACAGATGATCTCAAGAAAACCTTGTGTTTTTCAACTATTGATTTGAGAAAGTCCAAGAAATGAAAGCAGCTACTTCTCCCAAATCTCCACATTTGCAGTGAAGGATCACAAATGAGAAAAAAAAATGCGGACTGTAAAAATCTGCTTAATAAAATGAACTCATACCTGCAGGTATGAAGGTCCAATCAGCAATCCTCTTTTCTATGTTCCTAACTATCTTATCCCGACCCCTAGGAAGAAATGTACCAGAACTTGTTCGGACCCTGAAATGCCATCACCAAGGCAGGCAAAACATATATGAGATAGAATTTATAGAAAAGTCAGAATCTTCCAGATGATTAACTAAGCTTCTATATTAGAAGAGGCCACAGAATTCATGCCTGCTGTCAACACTCTTGCCAGTAGAAGTATCCACAACAGAAGACTTTTGCATATGGGGCTTAGCAAGCTCAATGAGGTAGTCACATTCTTCCCCTGACTACAAGACAAGAGGTAAGGAAATGATTTTATATGTTTGGTTCTCGTGAATGCCACTTGACCATCAAAGACTCTTTAGGAAGCCTCATGAAATTGCTAAGAAAGGCCTAGAAGTGGTCAGATCCCGACAGCAAAAGTGACACTCTTCTGAGAAATAGATTTAAAGTTTATTCCGCAAGGAATTAGAAATTAGATAGCTGTGATCCCCAAATACAACTAAAAGAATATGGCTATCTACCTCTACCCTGATAACAGACACAGCCATACAGCATACATGGTGGTATACTGATCCGTATATTCATAGATTTGACAAGCCAAATCCCATATATCCCATAAAGCAATAGATGCCTAGCTATTCATTATTCCACCTGAAACTGAAACACCAGTTTCAATTTGTTCTACTTTCCTAGTGTTAGCCACGATTATTCAATGAATTGGAACATAATCATATGTGGACCCCCGTGTCGTCAGAACTACGCTCAATTAAAATATATCAGCACAACAGGATCACAACTTCTCCAGTCGTTGATCTGATGCAAAAGCAATCAGACTTAAAAGAAAAATACTTCGAATTTATCATTAGCGTAATCAAATAAATGCACAAAAAACATCGTTATATTTCAATGAACTAACCAGGAAATTATGGTAGACGAAAGCTCTAGGCTCCCAAGAGATCAATTCAACCCACTGATTTTCTCTATCCTCAACCGCATCAAATCTGCATTTGTGGTCAAATATAAAATAAGAGGGTAATTAAGAAAATAGTAAATTCAGAAATTCGGTCACCTAGATGAATAATTTCAGACAGAAAAAAATCAGAGATCGAGGAAATTGAGTGTCCCCAATGACTCACCTGCGTACAGACTGGCGAACGATCGAGTTAAGGTCGTGGGCTTTGAGCGACTTAGAGCTACTACTGGATGGGAGAGAGACGATCCCGAGGCCGAGGAGTATGAGAACCAGGAAGGTGAACATGATGAGAAGTGAGAAGATAAGAGTAGATGAGGGGGTTCTCCGAGGCGGATAACGCCTACCACCTTTCGCCATTGTCGAAAAACCCTTTTGAGTGCGACCCTCTGGTGTATACTCTCTGGTCCAGCTTGATTAAAGGAAAATCAAAACCCTAAGTAATGGATCGTGATTGTTTCCGTCCCTGATGCAGTAGTCGGAGAATCTCTTGTCCCAGTTTGAGTAGGAAAGGGATACGGCAGAGATCTGATATCGAGAGTCTTCCACAGGTCTCAGCAGAGAGGATACAATGCCGGAAACGTGTGAATGGATCGGACAAGTGCGTGGCGAGTGGGCTAATTTATACTTCTCCGTCCTCAATTTCCTTGTGTTAGTTTTAAACTCATACTGTCCATTGTGTTTTCACTTCGCATACTAATTTTAAAAAATTTACATCTTGTCTTATCATACTATTTATCCATAATTTGTGACATATTATAAAGCGTATTCAAATTTCATTACGCATAGTTGTAATTTCAATACACTCAGTTAGAAAATAACCAATTTAACTGCTAATGTAGACAAAATTTATTAAAAAATATCTGATAAAAGTAAAAAAGATTCCGAAGTATTTAAGAAGAAATAACACATATTACAGAAAAATTATCAGCAAAGTATACCATAACAAAGTAGACGAAAAGATGAACGCACGTCCTTCGTTACCGGCACCGGCCCTTCTCCGTTGGCGCAGACGCCAGGTTCCGGTCTTAAAATCGTCATATCTTCTTCATTATAGCTTCATTTTTTGATCCGTTTGCAACGAAACGTTCGTATTTTCGTCTACTTTGTCATGGTATATTTTGCTGATAATTTTTCTGATAGATGTGTTATTTCTTCTTAAGTTTGAACAAGACATCAATGATAGTACTTAATGTCGTACTTAGGAAGAAATAATACATATACCAAAAAAATTATCAGCAAAGTACACCATGACAAAGTATACAAAAAGATGAATGCATCGGCGTAAACGGATAAAAAAATGGAGCTATAACGAAGAAGATATGATGATTTTAAGACCGGAACCCGGCGCTTGCGCCAACAGAGAAGGGCCGGCGCCGGCGTCGGTAATGAAGGATGCGGGTACTATTTCTTGATCCACCGCAGGTCAGACATTAAAAAAATATCAAAATAAAGCCACACCTTAGCGTGTAAGTACATTATGAACCACTTCTTTTTGTATTTTAACTCTTTTAATTTAATTTTATTGCATGCATATCCTAATTTAATTAATATATGTTTATGATACTAATTGTACAATGTATATCAAAGTGTTATGATTTCAGAGCTTGGTGTAAGGTTAAGAGGTGTCATCCCTTGTACTCCAGTGAAGGTACATGCATCATCACTTACTTGTTTATCATTGAAAGGTTGTCATCACTAACAAATGTCTTATGTAATTAGTTTGTTTATTTGTTTCCTGTTTAAGTGTCCACGTCAACCCAAAAGTTTGGAGGTGGGTATTATGTCATGAGGTATATGCATTAGGGCTACCCAAAAAATTCCGAAACCACGGTATCAAACCGAAATTAACCGTACCTGTTTTCAGGTTACCGTACCGGTTCTTGCGGTATGGTTAACCGAACCGTGTAAATTGTCCGGTTTCAGTTTCGGTAACGGTATTGAATTTTCCATAATGGTTAATCGCTCGGTTAACCGTGGTTAACCCTTTATATAAACAACAAAAAACTTCAAAAATTAATGTTCACCTTATATATTAATTAATGTTAACTATTAAGGGAATATACATAGTATTATATTTTTTATCATATGTGTTTGATTTGTCACTCATAATTTAGGTGAATGATCAATGGTGTACTATAATATTAATGGTATGGGTCTCATCAATTTAAAAAAATACACAGCTACAAGGTTAACCGATAAAACCAAACCGAACCAAAGGTTAACCGGTCTAAACAAAATGATAATGGAATCGGATTTTAGAAAACCAAATTAAACGGTTAACCGAATCCGGTTAACCAATCTAAATGGACAGGTAATGGAATTGGATTTTAGAAAACCGAAGAACCTGTTAACCGAAAGCGGTTAACCGAATGAGACGGTTAACCTACCATGGGCAGCTGCATGACAGAGTCACCCTATTTGGTGAGATAGTGGATCCGTTATAACAGGTATGTCAAAGTTATATTTATTTTTCAACTACTAATGTAATTGTTTAATGATTAACTAATTTTGTCTTGTTGTCTATAGTGTTGGAGAATATACCGAAGAAATCATCAACGATATGCTAGAGGATTGGGCGGAGTTCGTCTACATGAATTTTGTTTGATTTTCACTTTGTTTTTTAAATTGTTATTTAGAACTTTGTATAGATTTCTATGGCTAGATAGATTGTGAAAGATTACCATTTTGAGTACAATAGTGGACATCTGGGTAGTTGTGTATGTATATGGTCATTTGTGACCATTTGAAATGTGGTATATGGTCATTTGTGACCAATTCATCATTATTTTGATTTTTTGACAATTTTGTTACAAAGAGTGATGACATCCTCTATCATGTGATGTAGAGAGAGATGTGTGGATATATTGGATGCATATTTTCAGGTTTTGAAACATATGTGGGATTATAAACAAAAACGAGAAAAAAATTGGCGGTTCCTACTTATAACCGTCAAAAATATGTAAAAACAAGGCTTTTTCAGCGGTTCTTAAGAAAAAAACCACCAAAAGACCTGGTTTTTATACTAAGAACCGCCGAAAATAAGGATAAACCTTTTTTCGGCGGTAGCATTTTTGGCGGTAGCATTTTCAACGGTTTAAAACAGCCAAAAAAGGCCCACAAAAACCACCGAAAAAGGCCCATTTTGTACTAGTGTATGATGATTATGTTATATTAAATGGAAATGCATGAAAAAGGGAGTCGCATGTTAACTCGACCAAATAACTTAATGGGGTCTGAGGTTGCATGATGGTTGCATAATGGCATACTCAGCGGTTGTGCTGAGCCTTTTATGACCAACGTATTACAGGACCGTAGCTGGTGGTGGACGTGGAGAGCGGGATTGAGTAGATAACAGAGACTACTCTTATTTTGGTTGTATCCTGGTTTATGTTTTGGATTAATATTCAGATGTGTATTAATATAGTTAAATGCTCACGTTCTTTTGGCAAGTATTGTAAAACGGTTTAAACTATCTCTAGTCATCACGGTGTTGGTCGTATTGTACGGTATTTTGGATTATCTTGTTACTCACACGGGTGAGTAATGACGATAACACCTAAAATTATTTAAGTTATAATTTAAATTCCGCTGCATTTGAATTACTTATCTACATTAATGGTTAGATTACGGGTTAAGTACGGAGTATGGGGTGTTACATCGCTACTCCTAGAATCTTATATGATTTCTTAAGAAGGATGCGCCATGGATCATGGTATGAGACGTAATGAGACTCCTTTTTCATATTAGCAATAAGGAGATATAATAATAAGCTATAATCGGACAAAATGATGTAGAATCGTGATCAAAAACAGTTTGGAAAAGTACGACATTTACCATTTTATATTCAACCATAAGGGCTAGCACCTAGATTAGGCTGGATCGTGCATTGGTTTCGAAGAAGGTCCCTAACATGGAGTGCATTTGTCCTTTATAGATTAATAAAGGATAATGAGATAATTTCTCATGTAATCTTACATGTATGAATGTCTCAACAGCTAAACAATCACGATGTGGGTTCTTACTGGTTCTTTTAAGAATGAGTTGTCATAGAAGCTCACTGGATTCAGTTATGAGGAGTGTCACTTTGGTTATGGCGGTTGTCATTAGTAGCTCTCTCTCCTTACTTATCTACTTGATGTACTAGCTTTAAGTTGTAATATACTGACCCGGTTTGTAGCAAGTTATGTTGGTGAATGGTGATTGATGAGGGATGCTGATTATAATGATACTAGTCATAAAGACTGATATATAACCCGCACTAGTAGAAAACAGGCCTATTTCGGCGGTTGTTTAGGGCCTATTTCGGCAGTTCTGAACCGCCGAAATGGAGGCCGCCGAAATAGGTACCTATTTCGGCGGTTCCTAGCTAACAACCGCCGAAATAGGCCTATTTTCAGAACAAAAAAACACACCTATTTCGGCGGTTCCTAACTAACAACCGCCAAAATAGGTGTAATTTTTTTTAAAAAAATTGTTACTGTAGCCCCGTCTTCAACCTCGCTAGTTAGGGTTGCTAATTTTCAGAGGCGCAAAGATGTTCCTTTCGCCAGTTTCAGTTGCAAAATTACAGAGGCGCGGAGAAGAGAGGCGCGCATAGCATGTTCCTTGTTCTCCAGTTGCGAAATTACCATGAGTAAAGAGACTGTAGGCGCAGAGCATGTTCCTTTTTCGCCAGTTCAGGTTGCAGAGTTACCATGAGGCGCAGAGCATGTTTCCTTGTTCTCCAGTTGCAAAATTACCTATAGTGAAGAGAATGAATATATTCGCAGACATAAACAAGAGAATGAAAACGCACAGAGCATGTATGCATTAATAAGTTAAGTTCGAGTATATTACCGGTTCGGGATGAATAACAACCCCGTCGTCAATCTGTTGAGCGAGATGTAGCACAACAAGAAGAGAATGAAAGGGGGAGGCAGAGGAGCAGACGCAAGAAGAGAAAAGAGGGGGAGCGGAGGCGCAGACATGAAGAAAATAAAGAGAGAGAGAGGAAACGTGAGAAAAAAGCGGAGACAGGCGCGATTTTTAAAAAATTTCATCTATTTCGGCGGTTCTTAGCTAGGAACCGCCGAAATAGACTACAAAAAACCGGGATTGTGACACTACAAGAAAAAACAGATTTAGCTACCGATGATTTGCTACCGCACATATATTGGTAGCTACTTTTAGATATTGCTACTGATTTTTAATGGTACTAACATGGTAGTATCTATTTTGCTACAACAAAGACAATGGTAGCTAGATTTTTTAAACAGTAGCCAAATCGCTATCGCCTGACAAGACTGATACCATTAGTAGTAGCTATTTTTGATTTCATCTTGGTTCTTTTGTAAGAAAAAATTAGCTACCAATGTTGGTAGCTAAATTACGGAATGGCTACTGCTGAATGTGGCTAATTCAATCATGGTAGCTATTGTGCTACTATTAAAGCAGCAATAGCGAAAAATATTATAACTAGTAGCTAAATTGCTACTAAAAGTTGCTACTACCAAATAGATAAGCTAAGTTAATGAAATTGTTACTGACATTCATCTTGGTTGCCATTCTGCTACTGTTTAGGCGTCGGTAGCGAATATTTTTAGCAAGCATAAAAATGTTACTGTCTTTAATTATGAAATTGCTACTGACTGATGATGTTAATGAGATTGTGGTTAATATTGTGCTACGTTATAAGAAATGATAGCTAATATTTTTAAGCGATAGCAAAATTATAATTCTCTTATAATTTAAATGTGTGATACATATATTATTCAAAATACACAACTATTTATAATTATGAGAAAGATATATTTTAAGAAATTACACCAAATTAATGTATATAAAGATAAGTACCATAACTTTGAAACTATGGATTGCGTAAATGGTTAACTAATCAATTAACAATTTTAATTACGTTATTATTATCCCGATAATAGTTTATCATCCAGACCTAAACCCTAAACACACACATATCCCATCATGTTAAAATGTTGTCTTAAAGCAAAACCAAAAACTGAATTTGAGTTGAGCATTATGGGTAGCTAGTCAAGTACATTAAATCGAGTCATTATTAAAAAAATCTAGTACTTTCTTGTAATCTAAAAAAATAATTGAATTAAAATCAGGCTTTTAAGATATGAAATCGAGTAAACTCAGAAGAAAAGACATCTCAAATTCGAAGAAAAGTTTTTTTAAAATCCAAAGTAAAAAGGGGACGATGAATTGCTATTACACATATTGGTATCTAAATTGAAAAATTGCTACTAAATCTAAAGTTATTAACAAAGTGTTAGTTGTTGTGCTACATGAGCAACAATGGTAGCTAAGTTATGTTACTTGTTACCGCCAATAGTAGCTATTTTTTCTTAAATCTTGAATCTTCCAATAAAACTAATTTTGCTACCAATATCGGTAAATAAATTAAGAACTTGTTGTTGCTGGTGGATGCTAATTTAAAAATGGTAGCTATTGTGCAACTATTTCGACAACAATAGCAAAAATATTATAACTAGTAGCTAACTTGCTACTCTCTTAAAGTTTCTACGACCAAGTAGATAAGCAAAATTATGAATTGCTACTGACACTTGATTATAGTTGCTATTATGCTACTATTTAGCAAATGCTTTAAACAAGTAGCTAAATTGCTACTATATTTAATTTCGAAATTGCTACCAACTAATAATGCTAATACAACTTTAGTAGATATTATGCTAGAATACAACAAATGAATGCGGTATCATAATTATTATTGTCTTATAACTTAAATGTGTGATTACTACATAATTTGAAATACTAACCTATACTGCTACTGTCATAGTGGACATATTATCTTTTTATATAAATATTTTAATTTTTTTAATTTTTTTCAATATAGTATATGTGTTAGCTTTTAGCTATCAAAATTTTGAAAAAGAACAATAAGTAAATAAAAATTGTCAAATTCGTGAAAAATAAATAAACTATATACCACTACTAGAATTTATTTTATCATATAAGATATACCTAACATAATATATTTTGATATTATAATTTTTTTAAGTCTCAAAGTATCACACATATTAATACATTATAAAATAGACTAAAAGTATTAATTATTTAAATTAGTACATATGTTGGTTAAAATTTACAAAATGAATATAAAAATAGTAGTAATAATAATTTAAATTAGTTAAGTGCATATATATTTGTGTGTTTATATATATATTTAATTTAATACAGTTTTTATTACTACATGATGATTTTATTTACAAAAGCCACATAAACTAATAAATTATAAAAAAAACTAAAACTAATAACAATTTAAATTAGTTGACGTGTAGGTTAAAATTTGCAAAGTAAGTAGAATATATATATGTATGTGTGTGTATAAATTTATAAAATGTTAAAGTATACAAAATTATAATAAAACGTACATAAATATACTATATATTAATGTTTTTAATTTACAAAACAACATACAAATTAATAGGATTTTGAAAAATAGTAAAGTTATAACAATTTAAATTAGTCAAGATTATACAATATTATAGAGTAAATTACTCAGAACCCCCTTGAGGATTTAGGATATTACAGTTAACCCCCATGTGTTTATCATAATTACTGTTAACCACCTCGAGTTTAAAGTATCTTTGACTAAGAGCCCCCGAACTACAACTTTGTTATCAGGAATTTAACTACGTGTTGACCTATCAGCTCAATCACATTAATAATGTCAGGCTGGACAAAAAACACTACTTAATCAGCATTGTTATTTTCCTAAAAATGTCAACACTGCCTCGAAAATGCATCTAAAGTGGGATGAGAGAGAGTTAAGGCGATGTTGATTAAGCATTTTTGTTGTCCAACCTGGCATTATTAATGTGATTAAGTTGATAGATCACACGTAGTTAACTTTCTGATAACAAAGTTATAGTTCGGGGGCTCGTAGTCAACGATACCTTAACCTTGAGGTGGTTACCAATATATTTGATAAACACAAGGAGGTTAACTGTAATATCCCAAATCCTCAAGGGGGTTCTGAGTAATTTACTCAATATTATACATCTATTAAAATTTATAAAAGTATTATATTATACAAATTTACAAAAAAAATATTATTTAGAAGTTTTAATTTTCATATAATGATGTATATTATATTAGTATTTGTAACACTATATAATAAGACTTAATTAAATAAGTAACTTTACATAATATATTATCTTTTTGTATAATTTCTGACATTTCAAAGATTTTTAAAAGCTATATATGTATATTTTTTAATTTTTTTAATTTTAAGCCAACAATATACTTACTTTTTATTAGCTTTACTATTTTGGTCGCATTAAATTAATTTGTTATATTATATAAATTAAATTATCATGTACCATGATCGACCGTATATCTATTTTATTAATTTTAATGTATCTCTGGTTTGATCATGTCTCGACAAAACTTTCATTTATATTTACAGTATCAAACATTCAATATATACACGTAGTTTCTATATATGATGTGAATAACTATCATGGCATAATGGTTAAGACATTCTATATTCATCCCAAACTTCGGGGGATCGATTCCTGCTCTATGCACATTTTATTTAATACACTAGTATGAATTAAATTGTCATTGGTATGGAGGTCTATTTATACTCATACGTTGTAAGGTTCGATCCTAGATGTGTACACATAACATAGTCTTCGATTTAAAGAATAGTCAAGTTACTCGGGCACGTGGCTCCCCACTTCTTGTGGGATTGAATGGTGGTGCCCATTGTTCAGTAGTAGAGCCCAGATATTGATTTTGTTATTGCTATACTAGTAGCAACTTTGATAGTAGCCATTTTGCTACCAATATTTAGTATCGATTTTGTTATTGTTATACGAGTAGCTTTTTTGCTACTGCTATAATAGTGTCGATTTTGCTACTATTGAAGTAGTAGCGATTTTGTTACTGCTACACTAGTATCGATTTTGTTACTGATGTACTATTAACGATTTCGCAACTGTTATACTCGAAGCCATTTTGCTACTGTTACACTAGTAGCCATTTGGCTACTACATTCTAAAATAGTAGCACTATCTAGTTATGGGAAAAGTAGTAGCGAGGCCAAAGCGAAATAGCTACCGCATTCCAAAACGGTAGCTATTTTTAATTTAGCCACTAGGACCTTTGCTACCACTGTATATCAGTAGTTAAATCATAAAATGCAGTAGCCCGTTGTGTTTAGCTACCAAAACTGATGATTTAGCTACTGATATACAGTGGTAGCTAAATCTGATTTTTTTTGTAGTGTGAAAAAATTGAAAGCGCGTATTTCGGGACAACCCTATTTCGGCGGTTCCTAGCTAGGAACCGCCGAAATAGGCGGTTTTTTTTACACAGAGAATTTTTGGGGCTCTATTTCGGCGGTTCCTAGCTAGGAACCGCCGAAATAGGAGTCTTTTTTTACACAGAATTTTTCAGGGCCCTATTTCAACGGTTGTGAGTACAACCGCCAAAATAGGGGTGCCGAAATAGGCTTTTTTTGTACTAGTGCCGACAGCTTCATGCTCTTTCCTTGTCAATCACAACAAAATCTCTAACATGTTATATGTTCATCACAGTTGAACATTTGATAACTCCACAGCTAGGTCTTCCAAGCTTCCCCCTCTCGATCATCAAGGTGTGTATATTGACTTGGAATTTCATTCGTTACTCCTTTTAGTATTTTTTCGAAACAAAGTTACTTCCTTTTGTTATGTATCACAAGTTTGAGAAATGAGAGAAAAAAAAACAATGTTAGTCATGAAATATTAGATTGGATACATATTCATCAGAGTGAAAACATTTGATTTATAAATTTTGGATATGCATGTATTCTGACAATACTATTTACGTGCTCAGAACCCGAAGAGGATGAACATTTTCCGAGTATAAAAGAAAGGAATCTAAAATAGATCATTGGAGCAGCTCTACTGCCATTTCGCTGAACCTAATTTTGTCAATCTTGTTTGTGATTGATTAGTTAATAAGTTGAGGCATAACGAGACATCTATAGACTAATATATATCATTATTACCTACTACCATACCATCAGACACAAACGAGATTGGTTCCACCTTCTACTCGTATATTCATTATTGCATATGTGCACTCGGTCGATAACCAACTCCACCTCCTCCATATATTCCCTTGTTCTAGTATCCTTATACACCGGTTGCTAATAAACCTATAAATACCCCTAACGAGTTGTCAATCAAGAGAACAATTGCTCTAGACTACAAAAATCATCATTACCAAATACAAGTTGAGGTTTATATAGAAACATCCGAAGAAAGAATGACCAATTTCATGAACTCTATTCCTCTAGTCCTCTGTGTACTTGCAGTGGCTCCTATGTTGTGCTACTCCAACACTCTTTTTCCACAATTTTATGATCACTCTTGTCCGCAAGCACAGAGGATAGTTAAGTCTGTAGTTGAGAAGGCATGGTCAAAAGATCCAAGGATGGCAGCTTCCTTGCTTCGTCTAACATTCCATGACTGCTTCGTTCAGGTTCATTATTTATATATAGTTTTTTTCCTTTCACCTAGCATTAATATAGCATATTGAATTATAGCAGTAGATGATGATTTCAAGCTATGCGCAGTATCGGTATACATAGTAGCTAGCTAGCGCTATATATAACATAGACTGATCAATTTGTATTAAATGATAAGCAGGGTTGTGATGCGTCACTTTTGTTGGATAATAGTGGAGTCTTTCAAAGTGAGAAGAGATCGAACCCTAATAGGGATTCAGTCAGAGGGTTTGAGGTAATCGATGAGATCAAGTTAGCCCTAGAGAAAGAATGTCCCATGACGGTGTCTTGCGCTGACATCCTTCAACTTGCAGCGAGGGACTCCGTGATTTTGGTAAATAGTTACTCCTGTGCTAATAACGTCATACATGATACAATTATTTGAAGCATATAATAGGGTAGTTATATAATCTCAATAACTAATGACATATTCACCAAATGTATGCATGTGCTTATGAAGACCGGTGGACCCAGCTGGGAAGTACCTTTGGGAAGGAGGGATGCGTTATCTCCTAGCCTGAGTGGGTCCAACAACAACATTCCTGCCCCAACACTCAATTTCCAATCTATTCTCTCCAAGTTTAATGCACAGGGCCTCGACCTTATTGATCTTATTGCACTCTCTGGTGGGTGCTCATATTAATAAACTTTTTCATTATACGGGTAGAATGTCCTAATTATTTTAATCGGTGATCACTATCATTATCATAATCACAATATCATCATGGTTTTTAGGGAGTCACACCATAGGAGACGCAAGATGTGTTAGTTTCAGGCAAAGACTCTACACTCAAAACAAAAAGGGAAAAACTGATGTCACGTTGGACCAACACTTTGCAAACCAACTTCAATCTCAGTGCCCACGCACAGGCAGTGATCACACCTTGTTCTTTCTGGACCATTCCACCCCTTTCAAGTTTGACAATGCCTACTATAAGAACTTGATCGCCTCTAAAGGCTTGTTGAACTCAGATGAAGTGCTCTTCACCCAGAACAAGCAGTCAAGACAAATTGTGAAGATGTATGCTGAAAACCAAGAACTTTTCTTCCGACATTTTGTGAAGTCAATGGTCAAGATGGGCAACATTACCCCATTAGTGGGAAACCAAGGAGAAATCAGACAAATTTGCAGGAGGGTCAATCACCTACATTAATCTTTGTTGATGATGGCATAGACATCAAAGTCATAAAATATGTTGAGAATCCAATTTTTAGGCTTAATGTTGTGGATGTGTGTCTAGTTGTCTGTGTGTGTTTATCAACATTTTCATGAAATTTTCCTATCAACTAGTTATGAGGAGGGTGCAAAAACAACTTACCTCAAATGTTATGTTTCTTCTTAAAATAGCTATAATGTATATTTACTTCTTATAATATTTATATATTATATTAGCGTACATTTAGTTTGAACTCACTCTACACATTTTCTAATTTTGAATATAATAAAGAAATCACCATATTCGAAACAAGATGGATGAAACCCAGAATAAGCCAAGCAGCCTTACAAAATCAAGGAGCTATACAAGACTAATCTTTCACCTTTCAGACGAATTCTTTTCAACTAACTTGAAGTGACCCTCTCATTTCTAAAAATTATGATCCCAAACAATACTATAGCTACAAGAAACTAATTGATAAATTTACACCAACTTCCCACTACCTCAAACTCTAAGCATGTCAACTATAGTCCTATAAGGGTATCCACGATGTGGGTAGAGTCACTACTTTGTGTTAGTAAAAAAAATTAAAGCTTATGTACTGGTATTGCATTTTCCCTCTTTCTCTCTCTTTGTTTCTTAATTAAGGAACTCACCCAAAACAAATTATTATATTGGCTTTATCACTGCAACAACAATAATAAAATAACAAACCCTAATAGAATAGTAAACTAAAAAATAGAGGGTAAAACCAAGGAGAGAATGTTAAGAAATTTGGTTACTGTAGAGATGTGTAAATTGTTGAAGTTGCTTATGTAATAAAATATTTTAATGACATAACATCTTCGAATGTGTCAAGAACCTAAACTTAGCAACTTGTTACTGTGGGTCCCCTAAGCAACTACTACAAGAAATAGATTTTTTTAAACCCCAACCATATTCATTAAGTTAACCTACAATTACTTACAGATAGAGGTCATAATTACCCTGCTTCTTACAAAACGAAAATCAAAATAAGCCTAAACAAAGGCAATTACTATGCATAACCGAATCCTCTTGGGATGTTGCATGAGTAACTTAAGTGAAGATCAACCATAGCTTGGTCCTGGATGCTCGAATAACTTATACAAATCTTCTCTAACACTAGAGAACTAAAACCCTTCATCACCTAATCACATAACTTGATTAACAAGCCAAAAAGAAACTTCAAGCATACCGCCTCTAAGAGGACCAAAATTACAACATAAGTACCAAAACTAACTAGCAAGCATCTTCACTGGTTTTTATGGATGGAGGTTGTTTTTCAAGGAGGTAAGCCTTTTATCTTCACTGGTTTTATGGATGGTCGGAATGGAAGTTAAAGTATCTCTCTTGGAAGCTTCTGAGAGTGTTAAGAGATCATAATAGTCTGCCTTGGATAGTGGCTGGGGATTTTAATCAGATTATGTATAACTATGAAAAAACTGGAGGGAGAAGAAGGCATGAAAATCAAATGGAACCATTTAGACAAGTTGTCGCAGATTGTGACCTCCATGACATGGGTTTCTTCGGTGAGGCTGGGACGTATACCAACTGTCAATTAGATGCAAAAATTATATTAGTAGATTGGATAGAGTTTTCAGTTGCTCTCTTGGGATGGAGGCCTTTCCAAACCTTTCAGTTCAGCACCTTTCTCGTGAGAACTCAGATCACTGTCCAATCCTTTTCGGGTTCTATAGTAATCATAAAGCTCCAGCGAGAATCTTCAGATTTGAGAATCGGTGGTGTATGGATGAGAAGTGTAATTCTATTATTCAAGAAGTTAGGGGCAAAAACCATCTGAATCTAGGGCAGAAGTTTGGTGAATGTGCTAGGAAATTGTCCCAATGGAAAGGGTGGTATATTAAAAAAATCAAGTGGAAGATTGCTGTTAAAAAGAGAGAGCTAGCTGAGTTTTCAAAAGCTTCTCATACTCTGGGTGTTGATAATAACAGAAAGAGACTCCTTTTTGAAATTGAGTTACTTGCAATGAAAGAAGAAACTTGGTGGTAGCAAAGGTCAAGAGTCTCTTGGCTTAAGGAGGGTAATAGGAAGACAAAATTCTTTCATGCTAAGGCCTCTTTTACTAGGAAGACAAATGATATCTTCGGGCTTAAGAATGAGAATGGGGAGAAGTGTTACGGTTGGG